>JAPYZK010001737.1:0-16688 GCA_030522785.1 Platygaster equestris | reverse complement strand
ATTAGTCGACTTTTTAACCGAAAAAAAAATGAAATTTCAAATCGAAACTTTTAAACATTCAGAAATTCAAATTTTAAACTCTGGAAGTTTAAAAATTTTACAAATCTCATGAATTAGACAGTTCAAATTTTAAAAATTTGGCATTTTATGAATTTCCGAATCAATGTATCCGTCATCATGAAATTTTTCAAATTTTCGAATTTTCATTTTGAAAAAATTCGAAAAGTTCGAATTTCGAATTTTTAATCTATGGAGTATAAAAAAAATTTTCGAACTCATAAATTAAACAATTCAAAATTCAAAAAGTTGAAAGTGTAGAAATCGTGTCCGTCATCGGAAATTTTTNNNTCTATGGAGTATAAAAAAAATTTTCGAACTCATAAATTAAACAATTCAAAATTCAAAAAGTTGAAAGTGTAGAAATCGTGTCCGTCATCGGAAATTTTTTAAATTTAAGAATGATCAATTTAAAAACATTTTGAAACTTGAATTGAAACTTTCGAAAATTCGAAATTTCAAATGTCAAATTCCGAAAGTTTAAAAAAATCTGTAATTTTATAAATTGGACACTTCAAAATTAGAAAATGTGGTGTTTCAGAAATTTCCAAATCAATGTATTCATCATCGAAAATTTTTTAATCGACCAATTTTCAATTCAAAAAATTCTAAAATTCAGAATTTGAAATTTTAAATTCCGAAGTTTTCGTAGTTTTCAAATTTTATAAATTAGATAAACATTCATAAATTGGAAATTTCATAAATCCTCAAATCAATGTATCCGTTATCGAAAATTTTTCAAATTTTTAATTTTTAATTTTCGATTTAAAGAAATTCTGAAATTAGAATCGAAACTTTCGAAAATTCGGAGTCTTAAAATCCGGGAGATTTCAAAATTTTCTAATCTCATTAATTCAAAATTGATATTAAATCTCATTAATTAATATTAATATATTATAATATTAATATAAATATCAATATTATATCTCATTAATTCAAAATTAAATTTAGTTCAAGATTCCAAGATTTGGAATTTTAGAAATTTCCAAAACTGAAAATTCCGAATTCCGAAAATTAATTTCTACTATTTCACATGTTGAAAAATTATAAATTCCTGTGCATTCGAGACTTGAACATGATCCTCAGTTTTTGAGCATTCGAGGACTAAAAACAGTCAAATAAATTAAACCACGTAAAAAATACTAGTTCGATACTTTTTTTCAACTTGACCTAAAATTAATTCACTAGAGTCAATTCTGGATTCGAAGGGCTGGTACTAAAATAAGTATTTACTATTAGAAAAACTTGATCAAATTTTAAATACTTCGATCTGTACGATATCATAAAAAAAAAAAAGAAAATTCCTCTATACAGGAAAATGCGTGTGTATTGTATTATACGATCGAGCGGATCAAGAAACTGCCGACTACCCAACTCGTCTGTTACTTTAATAACGAGTTTATCGTACTAGTAAACAGGGTAATAGTCATCTAATTACAAATCGGCACAAGACGAAATGCAAATACGCACGTAAGCGTCTAGTTACGTCCGGCAGAAAAATATGTCGCCGGTAATTACACGCCCGAGGCCCGATTCTAACGACGCCAACGTATTAATCTGTCAGGTTTCACGTCCTTCCAAGTCTATATTATACCCTGCGAATTTCAAGCGTACGTACAATGGGTATATTCTCATTTTTTTATTTCGAGAAACCGTTAATTGCCTTCGGAGACATCCCTCGTGCTTTATGGGATTCTTCGCTTTCGCAATCGATATTGCGAATTTTCAAATCGTCAGTGAAATTCATTTGTAACAAAATTGGATGTGCAATTTTTACTTCTAGATCTTCCGAGTTTCGCGAAACTTATTGGAACATTTGAAAACAGATAACCGAAAAAATTTTCTTGTTTTTTTCCAAAATATTTAAAATAACATTTTTTAAAATATTAGAAATGTTAGTGATTTCGTGAGAAGTGACGTGATTTTAGAATAATTAATTCAAAGTTTAATGGAAATGTATTAACAATCTCCGATGTCTGAATTTCGTGTATTTCCATAATTCGTGAATAAGTACGAAACATGTTCGAGTCCAATCAACCATAAAAAACTGCAAAACGAGATACAATTTCAACGGCGAACGTTCGCAAAAAAGATGGAATTTATTTCAATTTAACGTGTTGGAACCAGTTTGATAATCGATAAGACCCGATAAATTGCGCGATTTGGGAAAAAGGTGTCGGCGCCTTTGAACCCTTTTTTTCAGCTTTGATGGGAAAAAAGGGCGGAAAATGCCTGGGGCCCCATAAAGGGACCGCCGTGATTGTACAATGTTTATGGCGCGTCCGGGCTTTTATGACTCAGGGAAGTTTCCCTCGTTTCTTTTTTTTTTTTTTGTGTTTTTGTTTTTTATCCCTGATGAGTCAGAATTGGTTATTACGAATGGGGAAGAAAATGTATACTGATATTTTCACAAATCAGCCTCTTTTACTTTTCATATTCCATCGATTTTTGGACAGTATCGAACATTTTTTCCGTGTCGGAAAATCACTGAAATTCGAGAGTCATGATTGTAAAGAGAAAAAGGAGATGACATCATGGGGGCAGCCATTTTGATTGCATTAAGGGGGGCAGCCATTTTGATTGCATTAAGGGGGGCAGCCATTTTGATTGCATTAAGGGTGGCAGCCATTTTGATTGCTATCTTCAAGCTTGTAAGTTTAGAGTGACAATTTCAGTGGCGGGAAGTTTCAAAATGTTAAATTGCCGCAGAGCTTAATTCGAAACAATAGTGGGAAAAAATTTGAATTTGACAGAAGATTTTAGTGCTGATAATGTTTCACTGCAAGAGATGCTTTTTGACATTTTTTATTGCATGTATATTAAATATAAAATTCTAATTCCATGGAAGTGGATTTTTTTGTGAAACAAATTATGCAATTTGCATAATAAAGTTACTACGTAACAAGTAAATAAGCGCGCGTGAGCGCGCAATATAGAGATTCTAGTTTTAAAATGAAATGGGTATCGTTACCAAAAATTTAGGAGTAAGAGGAAAATTTCAGTAAGGAGTACAAAAAACGGTGAAAAGACTCGAAATTATATAAAAAGTACAACAATTCATTGACATTCAGTAAAAAAACGAAAATTTACTGAAAAATTACTGAATTTGCCGATAATATAATCAAAGCCCTAATATTTACTTTCGTTAAAAATTTACGGACAAATAAATAAAAAACTCATCAAGATTTCTGAAAGTTCACTGAACAGTATATTCATTAAATAATAAGCATGAAAATTCAGTCAAAAGTTACTGAAAAGTGACTGAATTCCCAGGAAATACTCCCCAGTGCACTAATCTGGCAGCACTCTTTCGCGGGCGATAAGCTTGATTCAGGTAGCGAGGAGAGCCAGTGAAAAAAAGGGCGTCCGATTCTGCGGTTGGTTTTGCGCTCGATCGGATCACGGAATGTACGCATAAATCGAGTCGTTCGCACGCCCGTAATCCCTTGGCTTTTCTTGCTCTGCGGTCTCGAATTACGAGTGATATCGAATCGAATCGCGCTCGCAATATCGCCCGATACGTGTTCCATTACGGTCGGGATTCAAATTAGATTACTGTCCGCGCGCTAGGAGAGAGGTTAGGAAGCCGCGCGCATGAGCACCGCCGTAGTAGCCTCACGTTCGCTTGTTTACGCGGCGTTACCCCGTGAATTTGATGAATTTTACTGACAAAGGATTCTAGGGATTTAAGTTCTCGCTCCGGCGGACCGTGAGAAGCATTAAAATAATTCCGAATCGTTCCGAGAAATTGAAATGTCTGAAAATGATTATTCAGAAATTGAGAACAATTTTTTGAAAATTCCTCGGAACGAGAAAAAAATTTGAACCATTTCCCGAAAGGGATAAAAGTGTACAAAAAAAGAGTATTTATAATAATTCCGAATTGTTTCAAGAAATTGAAATTTCTGAAAATTATTATTTAGAAATTGAGAACAATTTTTCGAAAATTCCTCGAAACAAGAAAAAATTTTGAACCATTTCCTGGAAGACATAAAAATTTACGAAAAGGGAGTACAACCTTCCAAAGTCGTAAACAATATAAAAAAATCGATCCTCCGTCAGACGAGCGATTTAGAAATTAAGAACATATTTCGGGACCTTGGAGAAAAAGTTGGTACATCCTGAAAATATCGTTGATATTGTCATCGGTATCCGAAATCGTTCGCCGTTTTCGGGCTCAAGCATATGCCGCATTTGCATATAGCGTGAGAGGGTCGGATCGACTTCCGACAACGAGGAAGCAATGTGCTAAAAGTTGGGACAAAGGGAATCCCGCGCAACTGTCAATGACTGTCGGTACATGGCCGTAATGAGGCTACAGGATACGTTTGACAGGCGATGTTTGACACTGTCCGCGAAAGGACTCGCGTGCGCCCCGAGGAAATTCGGACTTCCCTCCGAATTCACCGCATATGCATGACTCATATGTAAGATAATCACGCAAATTTTGTACGTCGAACATGAAAATTCAGGGAAATTATGAGGCAACCTGTATTAATGGACGCGATGCACATACAAAATGCATAATACAGTGTCTATGAAAAGCCTTATATTGAAATATTAAGGTCATTTTATCGTTATTCCAGTCAAAATCATTTTATAAATGTTTTCACGAGAAAAATTGTACGTCTCATATTTTAATTTCACCCAAGTTTGTGTGGCAACCAGTATAAATGGATGTAGTGTTCATTTAAAATTCATTTGAAGACTGAGAAGTATAATATGACTGTACAAAAGTTTATGTAGGAATGAATGGATGTGGAAAAGTTTATGTAGGAATTAATGGATGTGGTGTCTATGTGAGATGAATGTAGTGTCTATAAAAAGTAGGTGATGACTACACTTGAATTTATGTAGCAACCAATATCAATGTCCATTTGGAATTTATATGAAGATTATTAAGGAGTATAATATAACTGTACACAAGTTTATGTAGAAAACAGTCTTAATAGACGTGGTGTCTCTTTTTCATTCATATAGTGTCCATGGAGTTCGAATCATGAACAAGCTTTGAATTTTTTCAGGAACCAGTATAAATGGATGCGGTGTCTATTCTAAATTCATATAATGTCTTTTAGTAGTCTATTATGTATGATTATACTTATATTTATGTAGCAACCAGCATCAATGGACGTGGTGCCCATTTGGAATTGATATGAAGACTAATAGCATAAATGTACACAAGTTCATGTAGAAACTAGTTTCCATGGACGTAGTGTCCATTTGACATTCATCCAGTGCTCATGAGAAGTGTCTAGTGTTCATAACTATATTCGAATTCACTTAGCAACTATTTTAAATGGTCGTAGTATCTATATGAAATTCTGTTTCAGCCATAAATTTACCAATCTTGTAATTAAGATAGTAATGTTCACGAATTATTAGGAATCACTTAAAATTTCTTCCATTTCACATTCTTTGTAAATATGTAAGTCGAAAGTTCCTCGGTCATTTTTTTCGAAAACTCAAAAACAATGTATTTATTGACAATCGAAGTCGACCAATCGGAAAATGAAGTAGGATTAACTTAGTTCCATGACGCTACCGCACTACGCGCTGATAGTTCCACTTTGAATTATGTCAACTCAGTAATTTTCGAGTTCTTACGAAAAAGACGAAAACATTCACGTTTTGGATCATAACAATGAATTTATCGCCAGATTTCGTCATGATTTCGAGACACTGTGAATAATATCATTATACCATCGATTACGCGATTATAATCGATGCTCGCGACGTTTTTACAGAGCGCCGACCTGACTGCTCCGACTTTTTTATCGGTTCAACCACTCGGTGATAACGCCGGGGTCGTTAATCATGTTTAATGCGATTCCGGGATTTTTGTGGGGGAAGTGTGCGTTAATGAATCGCTCTTGGAATTTAATGCGAGTACATACTTGTTCTTGCTTTTTGTGGCCGTGGTTCGAAATTTGTGAATTATTTGTTGTTGTTTTGTGGTTGTTTAATTGTAATTTTACGAATGTGTTGACGAGAAAAATACGACATTCGAGTTGAACAAGTTTGACAGTCTTGTGTGATTGGGAATTCAGTGAAAAATAGCTTTTGATCGTGGCCTTCTGTACAGTTAGACTATATTTTTTATAGTCTTTACATAAATTTCAAATGGACACTACGTCTATTAAAACCGGTTGCTGATTAAATTCAAGCATATCTATGGTTATATTTTCAGGGACACCATATTAGACACCAGGTCTATTAAGACGACTGTTTTCTACTTGAACTTCTGTACAATTATACTTTACCAATGACAATCTTCACATGAATTTTGAATGGATACCACGTCCATTGATACTTGTTCCTACATAAATTAAAGTATGGTAAGTTTATGGTCATACAATTTTTATAAACACTACAATCATCTCAAATAGACACCACGTCCAGTAATACTGGTTCTTACATAAATTTCTGTACAGTTAAACAACATTTCTTGTAGTCTTTACATAAATTCCTAATGGACACTATGTCCATTGATACTATGTGCTACAAAAAATTGATTATAGTCAGTTACAGTAGAGTTCTGAATTGTTAGTAAATAATTTAAGTCGATAATTTTTGAATTCACCCTCATTCTGAAAATATTTCTTCTCTTCCAAAAATATGTAAACAAACACTAGGTACAAAAATATGACATCAAATTCAAAATGCAATATCTTGTTATGAATTTGTGACATAATGACAGTGTCTGTATCATAGGATGTGAAAATTACTTCCTGCATTACATGCATTAACAGTTCATCGTAAATAATGATACTGTCAACTTTGCTAACCAAGAGGCTTTTTTGTTATGAGAAATTAGTAATTAAAAACTTTGCAACAATGTCAAAGTGGCGTGAGAGGTTACTTTTTATCCTACGAAAATTTGTTTCTGGGTGCTTTTGTGCAATTCAAGGTGCTGTTTTAACATTCGATTTCTGGTTGAACATTCTGACGACTTTTAGAACGGTTGAAGGATTTCGGAATTGTTCCTTATTCGTGCGCGCTCGGAAATAGAGGAAGAGAAATGGTCAAAGTTCTGAAGTATTTATTCCAGAATTATATATAAGGAAAGTTTAAATAGTTTCAAATTTTCGGGAGATTGAGGGAAATCCTCGGAAAAAGTTGGAAATTTTTCACAGAATTTTGGAATCGTGGAAAAATGATACGTATCCTAACTTTGAAATACGTACATCATTCGAAAGTTGAAAAAAAAATTCGTGGAGTCCCAAAATTGATGCGAATTCCGGAAACGGACACTTTACAGAAATATAAAACAAAAGTTCCTCACTTATTTCCCTTAAAACTGAAAAACAACGAAGTTCTCGACACTCAAAGTCATCCAATTATTCAAATATTAATGGTCTTCACCAAATTAGTACAATGACGCTACCGCACCGCGCGCTGACTGTCCCACTTTGTCCATTCATTCATTCAATGGCTCAGGATCCACAGAAAAACCCATATCCAAAACCAGAGGATCTTTTCCAATTTTTCTAATCACCATACGCGCTCACAAAATCCACTGTAACTCCAAAATACACCTCCCTCCCGAAAACCATCCTCCCATCATCAACAACCCCCAAACTAAAAAACTTCCATCCAAACTCACCTTGACTATGTTCCCCAGCGTCGAAAGTCTTGCTCGTCATCTGGAACAAAGCGTCCAGGGGACTCCCCTGGCCCTGCGCCCTCTTCCCATTCTGTCCACCCTGTCCTCCATGTTGCTGAGAAGCCTTTCTCTTAAACCCCTGCTGCATCCCCGAATGATGCAGGGCGTGCTGCATGCCATGCAGGTTATGATGATGATGATGCTGGCCCAGAAGAGGGTCCGGACTCCCCGAATCCGAAACGGAACTCCTCCCAGAAGACGAGGAACTGCTCAAAGGTGGTTCACTGACGGACCCCGATATAGAGCTCAAAGAGATCCCCATCAGAGACAAATCCCTCGGGGAGGAGTGATGCCTGTGCTGGGCATGTCTCCGGTAATGATGACTCTGATGACTCATACTAGATTCCGTGGTGTCCCAAGGTCGCACGATTTTGGCCTTCGGCCTGTGGGACAGGATGTCTAGAATACTGAAGGACTTGACCCCTTTCTCACTGCTCTCCCTTTCTTTCTCGTCTTCTTCGTCGGACTGCTGAATCGGCACCATTTTCAGTCTTTTCAGGGGTTTGAAGTAATCGTCCCCTTGGTTTTCGCTTCTGCTCCGCACCTCGTCGTCTTCCTCCACGTCCGTTTCCCGAAGCGAAGTCACGTCGCTCCCGATCGTCACGTGGGAGCCCGACATCCTCCGTCCTTCGCTCCTGTAACGGTCGTCGTCCCTCGAGTACCGGTCGTCGTCGTCCATGTAACTCCTGGGGCTCAGTCTTTCATGGTAGTCGTCCCTCGTCGCGCTCTCCTCGTCTTCGTTGGAAGTCGCGACGACCAAGGGCAAGGGACTCGGGCACCCGACGGAAATCTCGTCATCGTCGTCCTGGGGGTTAGCCCTGGACGCTGGGCTTCGTCGGGATGGGGGGGACCCCGGGCAACCGTTCATGGTACCGCTCGAAGAGGCCGTCGATGGCGACATCGTGTAGGTCTCCGTCATCTCCGTCGTGCACATGGAGAGTCAATTAGTGGACATCCTTGGTCACTTTTGGGGTGTCATTTGGGTTTATGAACCTTTCGTTGTCACTTTTGGAGTGTCAACGCACGATCATGGTCCCCGACAGGGGGATACCATTAGGTTGGGGTCTTTTTGACACTTGTGGAGGAACGGTTATCACTCGCAGCGTGGGAACTGGATGTGTTCGGGACTTTTGGGTTATGGTCAGGTCATTTACGGAGTGTTAACACATTGGCGTCTGCACTCTGGGCTTCCGAACACTTCTGGGAAGGACCGATTCCGGTTGGGAAGGACTTGGGTGCACAATTATGGAATTATCCGAACGTCACTTCACTTTTGAACATCACAAGTCAACTCCACTTCGGTTTTCTCGACTTTCGAGTGTTTTGAGGTCCGAGATCACTTTTGAGATCGTGGTCACTGAGTTTCGCGGTAAAAAGGACGACCCGGGCATCCGGCACGCGCAGTCGGTTCAAGCTTGGAACTCGGAGTGGTGCCGCGGGAAGCCTGTTACGAGTCGGAGGTAGGAGGGATAGCGAAGTGCCGGCGGAGATCAAAAGGCGTTCTGCGAGGCGAGCTGGGGCGGCGCTAGGAGATGCCCCTCCCAACCGACGCTGTCGGATCTCTCGGCAAAATGACGACGGCTTTCGCGGTGGAATTTTTACGAGACGTACTTAGCGCTCGTCTTTTCTTGGGGGATGTGTGCGTGCGCCCACGTGCATTACTGATTTTGCGTCACGTGTGCGCGGTAGCGCGAACGCGCTCGTCGCTTCCGTTGACACTAACGAGAATGACGAGTCCTGGGTTGCGATGGAAGTGATGTTCGATCGTTGGTTGGAGAAATCGCGAGGTTTGGGATGTGTGTTTGGTTTTGGGTTTGGCGTTTGGGGATGGAAGGTTCTGATTTGGAGGTTATATGGGTTTGTTGGCTTGGGATTGGATACTGGGGATGTTGGAGTTTGTTTTGGCGATATTGGATCGAGTTTGCTGGGCTTTTAGGTCGAGTCCGAGTTGAGCAAAAATGTTGAGAACGACCATTAAAATTTTTTGAGTTTCCTAGAGAAAGAAACTGACCCTCAATATCCATTTTACAGAAAAATGTGATTTTGAGACACGTTCGTGGAAATATTGGTGTAATATTGATTTTGGAGGTTAGTTAAATTTGATAATTTATTATGATGGCGTCATTCCATATTATGTTTGATGATTACATGTATAAAATTGAAAAATGAAGTCTCGAATGTAGTTGATAGTGTATAGAATCTGAATTTTTTCCTTTATTTCGTAATAATTTGTAGGATAATCTGAAGTCGGTCGTTCCGTTCCGGTCATTTATAGTAGTTACCCCTGTACAGTTATTGCCAATTATTCACTTTTTTTTTGTTTAGTTTTTTTATTAAATTTGAGATAAAATTACTCGAACCGATGTATAATAATATGCATATCCATTTTCTGATACTGATGTATGTAGAACAGTGTTTCCTAATTTTCAGACATTCTATTTGAGTTCAGAAAAATTTTATGATTATCGACAAATAGGGGAGACCGGGGCTGGTTGGCCAATGCTTTGTTTCAAATACCGGAAATGTTTATAAGGCCACCGCGCTAAATACGAGTGTAGTATATGTTGTAAAAAGACTTTCAGTGTAATTTTATTGCATTATGCTCACGCGTGTCGAAAATATAACCGAAAAACTCTTTTCTACTCGAGTTAATAACATTTCCACTTTCCGATTTTTTCGTTTTCTGAATCAATAAACAATTGATTTCAAACTAACTAAAAACGGTTATCAGTTGTTCATGCCATGAGGTTCAAAATAAAGTATCGCTCGAATTAATGGTTTACACTTCTTGACCTCAAAAATCAATCTAATTTTGAAAAACATGGCCGGGGCTGGTTGGCCAATGCTCCGGAATCGAATAAGCAATTTTTATTCCGCATGGAGTTCAAGAAAATGTATTTACTAAGTGGAATGTTCCAATGAAAATCCAAACTCTGGTGGCTCCAACCAAAAAAAAATTCGGTGAAACGCGTGGATGAAGTTCGATTTTCTGTACACTGTTATAGGAACAAAAAATTTTTATACGTGATCATTATTTTGTATACAGTAGTCTTCGATTGAAAAAATTATTTCATTAATGAATAAGTAAATCAGATGTCTTTTTTGTTAATTTAAAATTTTATTGTTGAATTTTATACGATTTTTTCTAAAATTTGCCAACCTCCTCCATGCTGGGGGCAGGTTGGCCAATCCGTCACATCAGTGTTAAAATATTTGTCATTTTTTGAAAAATTAATATGCATGCATGAAAAAATTCACAGTACAAGCCGAGGGTATGCACTTTGACATAGTGGAATCGAATTTTTATTAACTCCAAAAGGGGAGTAAAAAAATTCGTAGGTAAAAAGTTGGCCAACCAGCCCCGGTCTCCCATATCCACTGTTCAGTCATATTTTTCCTGAGTTTCAGAAAATTGATACTGTTTTTTATGATATAAATTTCTGAATTTCAGAAAATTTCTGAACAGAAATAACTTACCTTTTTCTGTGAATGAGTCAATATTTTCTATAGTTATACTTCAGAAAGTCTTTCCTGTAGAGGGAGTTCGTGATGGATTTTCTGAACTTCCGGATTTTTTTTCTGAAATTCAGAAAATCGATTTTTACATTACAGAAAATATTCCCCAATTAATCAGAAAATCCATCACCAAGGCATTTAATAATTTTTTTATTATCGAGAAATATTTCCTAAAAATTAGGTTACACTTTTCTGTGTTTGTGATCTTGAAAAAGAGAAAAATTACGATTGAATTTGAAGAAAATTTCAAAAAAATCATAACTGGCAAATATTGAGATTTTAATGGTTTCAAATTCGAACTCGAGGATTTATTAACCTTAAAATTCCGAAATTAGAGTTTATAGAATATAAAGAATGTATATTTCCAATTCTAATAGTGCCAGACGTTAAAATTTCTAATCCTGTTCATTTTTCCATTGCAAAGTGCCAAAAAGACTCGAAAATTTCGAAATTCGTATATTTTTCTAACAAATTCGTAAAATCCTGACAGAGTCAACAATTCGGAAATCCTTGATTAGATTCCAATCTGAATTAAAATATTTGTGTATCCAGTAAGTCGAATTTTCGAAAAAGGAAAAATTATTTGTTAGTTCGAATATTCGTAAACATTATCTTATTTTCAACATTCGAAAAGAAAGAATTCGAGGTGTAATATAAAACTTCGCCATTCTCAGAATTTTTTCGTAAATTTATAAGCCAAACGAATCAAAGTAGACTTAGACTCACATCTGCAGAAATTACGTGATAGTTGTTTCGATATTTTAATTCAGTACAAAAATATCGAAATTTCCAAACTCGAAACTTTCGGAAATTGAAACTTTGTGTTCAAATGTCTAACAATAATAATATATAATAAGAAATTAACCTGTGGAACTGCAAAATATGATGAGAAATATCAAGCGATCAAAATTCCCACCTAGTGAAACTTTCGAAAAAAAAGGAATATTAAATTTTCAATAGTTGAACATTCAACACTAAAAACTCACAACAAATAAATAGATAAATTTAAAACTACCATATGGAAATCAGCTGCACCTTAAACATTAAAAGAAAATCAAAAGTTCTTTACCATCAAAATTCCACTATCAAAATCAAAAATTCCTAATTCCGCATTTCACAAACTTCAACACATTCGAACTAAAAATTCGGCAACTCCAAAATCAACTGCACACTTCTCCCAAAACCATGCCAAAATCAAACACCAATCCGCGCACAAAATAAAAGTAAGGAGCTTTCTAGGTATGTGAAAAGGAGCGATCATTAACTGGTTTATCGTTCTTCTCTTCCCCTCCCTCCCCCCTTCTTTCCCCCCTTCATTGAGACTTGCTTAAACGTTCGTGGATCATGCTAAACGACGCGAGATCAAAGGAGCCGACGGATTTCAGTGGCTATCTATCATAATAATTTGGCCGGCTCGCGCCTCTTTGTGTTAAGATGGAAGAGCCGACCGTACGGCCGTTGGTAGATCCTTCGCCGCCACTAAATTGAAGCTAAAAGGACTGTAAAAAGATTTTTACTGATTTGGAACAACGGCACTCGCCGTGTTGCAATCACGCCGGCCATTTCTAGCCGCTGCAACATTGGCCCCGTCGGCACGTCGTTCATTTGGCTGGGGCCCGAAGGCAAATAAAGCTGCAGCCGTTGTAAAACGCGTTATAAAAAATATATTGGGCCAAAATGAGTTGTTGGAGGGGGGGGGGGGGATTTTGGAGCCTGGTGGAACGTCTCGTTTTGGACTGATGAAATTGAGATGTGTAGTGGTGGATATTTATGGGGTTGACCTCAAAAACTACCGTTTTTGAGGTTAGGTGTTGGGGGATGGAGAAATTTCATTTGAAAATCGAGAAATATTTTCTAAACCGTGAAGTGGAATTTTGTATGACCTGTAGAATTTTTGTATCTGACATATCTTAAGTTCTTAGAATTACAAATTTGTTCACTTTTTTTTTCTTGTAACTTCGTATCAAATAATTTAAACTTTGAAAAATAGTGTATATCATACCGAAATTTATGAATTTTGAACGAAGTTTTTAATTTTTTGTAATTTTCTCTATAAATTTTTAAAACGAAATTATAATTGCACTTGAACCCATCCCATTGACTTCAAAATTTGGTACACACGTGACTTCGTAAAAGTTCATTCATAAATAATTCAAATGGCAAAAAGTAACGTTTCTGATCTAGTTTTTCCATCTCAAACGTCGAAATTGCAGCAAAAACTTTGCCAGCGTGTAATTTACTGATTACGATTCTGCGAGTTCTCCCAAGGCGAAGTTCTATACGAACGTTATCAAGTCGTTCGATCACACTAATGTCCAGTATTTTCTACTCGTTTTTCAATTAGGTTTGAGGTCTGGAAAAATATGCATATTTGCTTACAAATTATTGTTTGAGAAATTTTGGTTGTAATAACACAAGTGGAGTTATACGTTATAACAAACATTACATGATGAATTTTGATTAGCAAAGTTCACATCGATGAAGAGTCTTGAGAAGAATTTTTGTATGGATGGATTCGAAAAAATTCTTGGGTTTTGGAAAATCATTTCCGAAACTTTGTATGATAATGAGTGATAATTATGATTGTTAGTGAAACTTAGTCAATGTTGAAAGAATAATTTATCACATAATAAGTATCAATTTTTTCCCACTTCTCAATGTTTCGAAATACATAACCTAATAATTTAAAAGAAATTCTGGTCCCAAAATGCAGTGTGGAAATTTTAAAAAATCAGAATTTTTCATTGTTGTAAATGAATGCACAATTTTTGGAATACAAGTTGAAAAATAATGAAAAAATAACAAAAATCAGAGACTTAAAAAAACATTCAAATTTTGTAACTTTCGTAAATCAAAAATTTTAGAATTGCATGAAGAGATGATAATTTTTTTGTTCAATTTTCAGGACTGAAAAATGAAATAAATCTAGGTTAAAAAATGTCTGAATTATGATTCCTTTGGAGCCAAAAATTCTCTGCAATGTATCCAATTTCGTAATATCTATGAGCCAATAAAAAATACGTTTTATATTGTTAAAATAATTCGGAGCTTTCAGTTATGTAAGTCTAGTTATTTTGCTCTAAAGGGGGAACCGTAGAAATCTTCGAAGAATGCACTCAGGAAGCGATGTCCTGAGTGTGGGATTTTCAACCGCACTAAAACCACAAACCCCTGTTTAGCGACTATGTGTCCACCCGGGACTGCTTTCAAATTGCTTCAGGGTGGTGTTTTTTTTTTTTTTTTCTCTCTTCACCATCGTGGCTATTATATTGTCTATCTCTGATACGCTCTTAATCTTCATACTATTGTTTCGCCTTGCAGACTGATGCTCCCAATACATTTACCACTGAATTTATAATTGTATAATATATGGCTTGGTGCTAGATACAATAGAATTTGACAAAAAGGCCATCTGAACTAAGCTTTCTCAGTTTATAAGTCAGTTTTTCTTTCGTTAATTTAGTGTACCATTAGAATGTAAGGTGTATATGTCACTATATATATGAATAAGCGAAAAATACACCATAAAGATCGATATCTTTGCCAGTTTTTGCTACAATTTTCTATAATAGATGGAAGAATCTCTCATTTTCAAGAAACCTCTTACCTTAGATGAAAAAAATAAAGATCTATACATATAGTTAAAAAATAAACGAAAAAAATTGCAATATATGTCATCGTTGTTCTCTCAATCCACTTGAAATTTTGCAAACGTATCACAATTACGTTTAATAAAAGTTATGCACATTTTCAGCACAAAAGTCAGAAAATCTAAAATCGAAGATACGACCTTAATTACTTGAAGGGACTTTCCACTCCACATAGAGTTAAAATACTGCCACTCTTAAACACAAAGAGAACATTCATTCTGATAGAGTGAAATCTAACTCCAAAATAGTCGATTATCTCCCCATAAAAATAAAAACTCGCCTTTCTTTAGAGTGAATTGTAACTCAATATTCTTAGAATGGAATTCAACTTTTCATAGAGCGATAATCCACTCTTTTGGAGAGTGAAATTTTACTCTATCAGAGTAAAGTTTCACTCTGTGTTCTTATGGCAGTATCACTGCACATTCAAGTGTGTAAATCTCCAACTTTAAATGTGTTGAACACATTTTAAGCGTGTTCAAAGAATGATGTATGTTAGAGTTACACACACACAAGTGTGTAAGTTTCCTTAACACGCATTAAACGTGTAAAATAACATATATCGTGCGTAATCAACAAACACACGTAGAACGTGTAAAATGGCACAGATATCGCATGTAATCAATAACTACACACATCTTGTGGGTTAACATGCAATACTACACGAGAATATAAACTGTGTACGCATTAGACTTATACTATCAGGTTGTAGGAAAAGTTCGTCGAAAAAAAAATTTGAAGTTTCTTTACTTTTCTAGAATGTTCTCAAAATTCGAAATATATGGTCATATTCTAGAACATTCTCGGCAGACGGCACTTTCACACGATACCTTTTTCCGCAGTTATGGAGAACTTGTCGTAACGTGATTTTCGTGTACTATTATACGTAGTGGCTCCAACGCAAGCACAGCCACAAGTAATATCAAAAGTGCATTAGGAGAGTCGAGTATTTACGTTTCCACAGTGCACAAGTGATTCGCTTGATTTAGATCTGGACAAGCTACGTTCAATGATGAACCTCGTTCTGGACGACTTCCCAGGACAAATAAAAGTGAGCTTCAACGCGCGGTTCAAGAAAATCCTGAAGCTATACAGTGTACACGATTTAGCAAAGACCCTCGGCTGGCATTTCACCACCGTCACCGATCATCTTAATCAATTAGGCTATCGGAAAATAAGGAGCCAATGGGCACCTCATCAACTGACTGAGGCTAACCGCCTGTGCCGCGTGTCAATTTGACAATTCCTTCTTCTACGCCCTAGAAGAAAAGAGTTTCTGGAGGACATGGTCACTAGAAATGAAACGTGGATTCTCTACAACGATACGCGCTGCGTAATTCGGCTCCCTCTCGGAGAGGAACCGCCAGTACAGCCGAAAAAGGACCTTTATCCTAAGAAAGTTATGTTGTCAATCTTCTGCGACTCTGAAGGATTGCTACTCATGGAGTTGCTCCCTTAAGGGAGGACTATTACTGCTTCTGTCTACATAGATCAGCTCCAGAAATTACGAGTAGCTGAATCTATAAGAGAGAAGAGGCGAAGACGTGCTGCAGTTCACCTCCTTCAGGACAACGCACGACCACACATCGCCATGGAGACTCAAGTAAAATTACAGGGACTCGGTTGGGAAACCGTACCACATCCTCCTGATTCTCCAGACTTGGCACCTTCAGACTACCCCTTTGAAAATTTGAAACTTTTTTTAAGTAAGAAAACTTTTCAAAAGCTTGATCATCTGAAATCAAAAGTGACTGCCTTTTTTAATTCTAAACTCCAGAAGTTTTGGGCCAGAGGTGTCA
>JAPYZK010001735.1:0-16348 GCA_030522785.1 Platygaster equestris | reverse complement strand
GAATGTTGAAATTTCGAAAAATTTGCAAAATTTATCAATATTTACGATTTGAATATCATCCTATAATTATTTTACGAGTTTTTCGATTTTTTACTTTAAAATTTTTTGTACCAAATTGGAATGTTGAAATTTCGAAAAATTTGCCAAATTTATCAATATTTACGATTTGAATATCATCCTACCATTATTTTACGAGTTTTTCAATTTTTGTACTAAAGTTGATCGAAAACTAATATCACGTTTCAAAAGGAAACAAAAAATTTTACGAGTTTTTCAATTTTTGTACTAAAGTTGCTCAAAAAATAATGCCACGTTTCAAAAGGAAACAAACAATTCCAAAAACTGAAAGATACGATATACATACAAAAATTGCGGTCTCTAAAACTGAATTTGTCAAAATTTTACTATTTTAATGTCATCTGAGAACCGGTCGATTGGTAATTTTTTTCGGAATGACTGGTCTAACCAGTAAAAATGTCACTAATTAAATAGTCCATTGTTTTTCTAATTTAAATTATTATTCGACTAGTCGATCATAAAAAAATTTTTTTCTTTAAATCGGTTTTCTACGATTTTTTCGATTTTGCCAGGGAAGTCAATTAATTGACGATTATAATTCATCATACATCCAAAAAGACTGTAGACAAAATACAAATTTCTCGTTATAATCACTCCCTTAGTCAAATTTGACTATGAAATTCAACATTTTTCAATACATTGGATGTAACTGATATGATTCAGCTATTTTTATGACTACTTAACTAATGAAATTGTTGTATTTCGAACAGTAAAGCTTCAACTTTATCAATCTGAAATTTACTGTATGAATCAGTTTAGTTAAATCAAACTCATTCAAACTGAAAAATATGCATACCAAATTCAAAATAGCTCCAAAAACTATAAATCTTTCAATATTAGATAAATCACTCTATTGTTCAATTTCCACGTGAAGTATCGAAAGTCAGCAATTTCTTCGACTGTGATAAATCGATCTGGCGACATTGTTGGCGCAAAATTTCGCGCATGGTGTGACGAAATCGCACGAAATATACTACACTTTCACTTGTTATTTTGCTCAAACGAAAAACGCGTCCTCGAAGGCGCATCGTACGCTAGCGATAATCACAACTCATCTTGTAAAAAAGTAGCTTCAACTTTTCGGTTGGAGTACCATTAAAAATATTTGTGTAAACAGATATTTATATTAAAAAAACATTTTATATGAAGCTGCAGTTACGGTTTTTTGTCTTCATCTCAAATAAACAGGACCTATGACATTCTCGGGACTGTTGTGAAAAATACTGAATTTCTCAACTAGTGTGAAAATATGTTTTAATCAGAGGACCTAAATCTGTAACCTGTATTTGAGGGACTTAAATCGAAAATTGACTGTATTTTGAAGAGTCTGATTGGCAATTGACATCATTTCGAGGGACTCAAAATGAGAGTTCACTGTATTCAAAAGAGACTTGACTGTATTTGAAAGAGTCACATCATAAGATGACTGTATTTTAGGACTTCACTGTATTTAAGGAACTATTATGTCGAAGTTAAATGCATTTGAATCGAAAAGGAACAATTCACACGAGTTGAATAATCATTATTCCACTAGTTGAAATCTTTATTCGATCCTACAGTATGGAAAAAGGACGTTTAAAAAATAACAACATCGTCAAAATTCGGACGAACTGTTATTCCGTTTTTGAGAAACGTCGCAATTTTATCGGAATCTTTCTTCGCGAAATTAGATATTGGTGCCCGGAAGATTGAGCGGTCTGATCACGTACGACTCGTAACAGATACGTGCCATACGTGTAATTAATTCAAGTGCCAAGGTCATCATTGTTCCTCAGCACTGAAAGTGACGGATTCGATCAGCCTGACAATGCAATTTCGGATTGCTACTGGAACTAGGTACATTAAACTGTGTTGGAAAATAAGTATTCAATTAAATCAGTTATTTTCAATCACATACGTTGAAAAAAAATTCATCTGGATGGCGCAATTGCTGAACAAATGACGATTGAACATCTGGTCAAAATCATTGAAATCATCCAAATGCCTTCAACTCTGATATGAATCCTCGAAGTACAGTAAAGTGTGTAGAAGTGCTTCAAATACAGTAAACTCTTGATGCGAGTCTTCGAAGTACAGTAAGCTCTTGACTGAACTCCTCAAAATACAGTCATCTCTGACATGACTTCTTCGGATACAGTAAAGTCTTTATGGAAATCTTTCAAATACAGTAAAATCTTCATTTAAGTCCTTTAAATGCAGTGAACTTTTGAATGAAGCCCTTAAAGTACTGTCGATTGACATTGAAACTCTTTTGAATACAGATAACTTTCGATTTGCGTCCTTAGAATACAGTGAACTTCTGATGAACGTTCTTGAAACACAGTAAATTTCGGACAGAAGTCCTTGAAATACATGAAACTTACAATGTACCCCCAAATACAGTATCCTCTCTATTTGAGTCATCACTGTCTTCCAATGGTTTTAGTTGAGAATTAACTGTGTTTCAAGGCCTTAAGTCGTGAATTTACTGTATTTTGGGGACTTTTATCAGGAGTACATGATATTTTACGAACCAAAATCGAAAGTTCACTGTGTTTAAATGAGTTTTACTGGCATTGACAGTTCTTGAAGAACTTATATCAAGCACGTAGCCAGGGAGGGGGCTGGGGCGAAGCCCCCCGGAATCCTGGAAAATTTGAAATATCTAACACATTGCAAAAAAGTATATTTCGAACAAAATAGTAAAACAATACTGATTTTCACAAGTTTCAAAGTTTTCGAGAAACTTGATAATTTTTAACATTTGAAACATTTTAAGATTTTCAACAATTTTGAGAATTTTCAGAGTTTGAGAGATTTCAAGGATTTTACAAGATTTCAGAAGTTTGAAAATATTCAACATTTCAACAATTTTGAAAATTTCGAAGTTCCTAAAAAGTTTTAAAAATTCTGGAAATTCACAATATTTTCGTAATTCTTAAAATTACGAGAATTTTACGGATTCTTAACATTTCGAGAAACTCAATAATTTGGAATATTTTCAACATTTCAAGATTTTCGACAATTTTTATAATTTTCGAAGTTTGGAGTATTTAGATGATTTTGGAAGTTATTGGAATTTCAAAAAGTTCGAGAATTTCAAAATTTGGGTGAATTTCAGAGATTTGTAAATGTTGAAAAATTCTGAGAATTCACAATATTTCCATAATTCTTGAAATTACGATAATTTCAAAATTTAGGTGAATTTCAGAGATTTGGAAATGTTCCGAAAATTCTGAAAATTCACAACATTTCCATAATTCTTGAAATGACGAGAATTTTAAAATTTGAGTGAATTTCAGAGATTTGTAAATGTTCCAAAAATTCTGAAAATTCACAATATTTCCATAATTCTTGAAATTACGAAAATTTCACGTATTCTTCACATTTCGAGAAACTCGATAATTCGTAACAGTTCAAGATTTTCAACAATTTGGAAAATTTTGAAAGTTTTCAGTATTTTGACAATTTTCAGAATTGAAAAAACTTCAAAAATTTCAGAGACTCAATAAAGTTTCGAAAATCTTGAGAATTAAATCAGTTTTCGGAATTCTTGAAATTTTCAAAATTTTACGAATTTCTAAAATTTCGAACAACTTTTGTTTAGTTGGAACACTTTCAATATATTTCAAGATTTTCGACTATTACGACGAACTTTAAAGTTTAGAGGATTTCGAAAATTTCAGATATTTCAAAAACACTCATGAAAATTCTGAGAATTCAGTAAATTTTTATAATTCTCTAATAAGATGTTACTTTTCAAGTTTATTGAATTAATTTCCAGTGAAAAACACGTTAGCCCCCCCCCCCCCCCGAACGAAATTTCTGGTTACGTCTTTGACTTCCATTAAAAGTTAACTTTATTTGAAGAACTTGAATGCAAAGCTAAGCTAGTGTTTGAGAGACTTATATCATAACTTCACTGCAGTATTTGGAGGAATCACATCATAAGACAACTATTTTTCGCAAATTTTTCTTTTTCACGCAGAAAATGAGATATATCTGGACTCAGTCTCTGATTTCTATTTGAAATTACTACATCAGTGTCGTAATTTCTGTTTATTCCACTTTGTGAATGACGACAGATTAACCCCAATACCGAGCATTATCAACGACGTTTTATTTCAAATGCACTCGGTCAAGATGAACGCCCTGTCAATATTCGTGCTGGATGCACCGTGCACTTATTTTATCAGGCATCGAGCGATTCTCGACGTGAATGAGAATCACGAGAACGCATTGTGCCACCATAATCCCAGAATCGAGCCTTTGTTCTCCTAGTATACTTCATTCAAGATGCCTAAAGAGGATTTTCATGCGCTTTGTAAACTTTCTTTCTCGTCTTGAAAAATCTCGCTTCTTTCGATGAAACGAGATTCAGTTTTTGCTGTAAATCTTGGAATACAACTTGAAATGTCTTTAAAAAAACAATGTAACATTGAGTTTGGTTTTTTTTCTGTAGATGCTGTATTAATTATGTGACTGATTATAATAAGTCAAGCTGATAATTATCAGCTTGACTTAATTTTTTTTCTGTTTTTAGTGGTTTATTGTTTATGGAATAATGTGAAGTGGAAAAACTTGAAAAATCAGTGAACAGATGATTTCAATCTGATTTTTGGTATTTTTCTCGTATTGATGAATTGGAGGTGAAAAAACTTTTTTCAATTATTTGGATTTCGGCATATTTCAACTTGCGAAGTTTTTTTCTCGGTTCAAAAACACTGAAAGTTTCAATAGGTATTAGGGAATCAAAATGATTGAAAAAAATCAATGATCTTGAAAATGAGAAATTTGAAGTCAAATACTGAGATTTCGAATGTCCGAACAAATTTTTATCACTTTTTCGAAAAAACCCTTACAACCAGACGGATTTTCAGGCCATAGAAATTCAAAGAGATCGTCGAAAATTCACAAACTAAAAAAAATGAATTTGTACTTAAAAAACCAGAATTTTTGAATACATTTAAAATTTATGAATTTATGAATCAAAATTTTGAATTGAAATAACTTTCCTACAATCGGGAAATAGATAAAATACAAAGCAAGATTATTTCCGGAATGAAAATTTTCGATTTTTGCAATTATTTAAAAAATTTTCGATTTTATCAAAGATCAAAGTATGAAAAAAAAATTAATTATCGTCAAATTTTTATTACATCACTTCATAAAAATTGCACGTTCCATAAAAGTTTCATAAAATCGATTCTGTGAGAAAATGACAAATTTTGTGTGATGAATGATTTTTATAAAAGTTTTATAAAAACCAAAATCACTGTGGTTTCATCTCATGCACGAAAAATTTTTTCTCCATCATGTTATTCTAGTATTTCGCATTCATTTAATCAAATAAAAATAAGCATAATAATTGAACAATCCGAAAATTTTCAGGAATTTTAACCATTTTCAAAACTTCAGAAAATTTCAAAAAATTCCACAAAATTGTCAGAATTCCAACACTTCACTAAAATTATATAATTCACGAAAATTTTCAAGCCTTCAAAAACTTTCTGAAATTTTGAAAATTCTCAAAAATTTAGGAAATCTTAAAAAATTTTCATTATTTTCAAGATTTCGGGAAATTTTCTAAAATTTCACGAAATTGAAAAAAATTCTCACATTTTCCAAAAATTACATAATTCCCAAAAACTTCAAGAATTTTCAACAATATTGGAAATTTTGGAGAATTTCGAAAATACCTAAAAATTCCAAATACTTTCAAACATCTAAAGAAATTTCTTAAATTTCCACAATTCACGAAAATTACAGAATGCACAAAAATTTTCAAGACTTCAACAATTTCATCAGTCATTTCCAAAAAATTCGTACAATCTTTGAAAATTCTAATCTTAAAAATTGTAGAATTAAATGCTCGAATTGATGTATGGACTGAATGAAATTTGATCATTTCATCGTTCAAAATCTTGCCATATTTTCAATCTAAGTAAAAAGAAATTCAAAATTTTACGAAACAATCAAAAACCCATAACTTTCTGCACAATTTTCAAAAAGTTCAATAATAAAATCCGTTATATTTTCAAAAAAAGGCTCCAGAACTGTTCATGAATTTCAGAAACTTTTTCGTTATTTTAAATAATTTGAACAATGTGTTGCAAAAATACAGATACATCGATTTTTTACGGTAAAAATTCGTATACAGTACATTTCCACTTACGGAAACGCTTTTACAATCAAAATAAATGCACCCCCCCCCCCCCACCCTCTCCCATCTTTCAATATCTGAATATTAACGTTTTAGGACAGCTGACATAATCGAAAGTCTACTGTAAATATTTTCACGGGAACAATATCTGTTCTGCATTTAATAAATGGAAAAAAACATCTACTCTCGTCCTATGCATAAACACTAACGAGAATTGGAATGGAACTTCTTATCTTTTCGTCAGTTTGCGAGAATCCAGTTTGATTTTCTCGTTTGGATTCATATACGTGCTATAAACTGATTTTTATACCTTTATGTAACTGTTGGAATTTTTTCGTTGACGTTGAAATCGTCTACTTTGATAATAAGGGTGACGAAAGCCTTCAATTGTGGAAAGTTGCCACGTTTTGAGAAGTATGAATTCAGCAACTATCAAAATTGATTGACTGCTCGTAGAAATTGATTAATATTTTACCCCTATCGTAAAAAATTAAATCAAAGCAGTATTCATCAACATTACTGAATTCCTGTTTCTTCGACAACATCATTTCACGACATTAAATGAAATGACCATAATTTAAAAATTTACGAACGTAAATCAAAATCGTCACGTGCATTACCTAACATGACCTGTGACCGCAAAAGTCCAAACAACAACATCAAACTTCTTGTTCCATACACCGCAAAAATATTTTTTCGAATAAAACTCTGCATTCTCCTCAAGGAGTGACTGCGAAATCTTTCAAAAAAGGACGTAGCAAACCTATCAGAATCCAACTAAGTAAAAGACTCGCGTCAAACGTAACTCCACGTCACGGAATACAAAATAAGGCCCAGCCAAGGCCATGGCAAAAACCCGAAACTAATAAATAACCAAGGACTCGGTCGCAGAAAAAGTAAGACAAACGAGTCCAATCTAATAAGATGTTTCGCGAAGTCCTGATAAAAAATTTCATTTATCATCATTCGCGTCTATATTTGAGTGGCCTATACTGTATAGAATTTTGAGCGGACGTTATTGAAAATCGGTGTGTATACGTTTTCGGGGTCAAGGAACTTTAATTCGAGGTTAGAATTCCCGAAAACAAAATGGCCAACCGATTTCGTTAAAAACGACGTTACTTTTGTGAAAATTGATATAGTAATGGGTTTTTGGGATCGAGTCGAGGTCCAAGTTTTCAAGTTTGAGAGAATTCTGGAAATTTAGAAAAATGTGTGAATATGTGAAAATTTGGAAAATTTAGATTTCGACGTTTTGAAAATTTCGGGAATTCTGGAAATTCTGGTAAATTTGAAAAGATCAGAAATGTTTGATATTCTGTCATAATTTGTGGAATTTTCGAATTTTTGAAAATTAAAAAAATTTGACGAATTGCGAAAATGTTTATAATTGTCAAATTTTTAAAATTGATCAAATTTCAAAAATTTTGAAAATCTAATTAGGTTAAAATAATCCCTAATATTCTTTGACTTTCGAACATTTTTTAAATTACAAGATTTCCGGATATAAGAAGAATTTCGGAAACTTGTATTATTTAGTGAATACAAAAAAACCATAGAATTTTCCAAGAAGTATGCGAATTTTGAAATATGTATCAAAAAAATCACAAAAATTCAAAAAAATTTATGAATATATTACTACATTTAAGAAAGTTTTAAATGCAGACGTTTTCAAAATTCTAAAAATTTTAAGAACTCTAAAAATTTTTCAAACTTTGGAATTTTCAGAATTCAACGAATGTTTATTTCCAAAATTGTGTAAACTAAGCAAATTCTAAAAATATCATCAATATAAAATAAAAGTCAAACATTTTTAAACTTCTGCAAATTTAAAAAATGTGAACGTTTGACGATGAAATTCTCAGAATTCTGAGAATTCGCCATCTCAAAAATTCAAACTCTCGAATTCGAAAATATTTTTCACCCTCCATTTTTCCACGAGTGAAAAAAACAACTTTTCTTTTTACACATGTGATATCACTTTTCACACGCAAAACATCGAAGAAAATTGGCATATGTTAAAAAATCCAAAAAAAGACCGTTTTTCCCGCACATGATCGAGTACGATAAAATTTTCCCGGCGAACAAAACGCCGCCGAAAGCAGGAAGAAGCAACGCCCGATTAATCACGTTCGAAACGATAAAGCGCAATTCGCGGCTCGAGATTAGCGCGAAAAAAAGTCGCAGAAAAGGCACGTCGGGCGTGACAATTTTTCGCTCTCGTCAAAGATATCGCTTGTTGACGTTTCGTCGTAGCATCCAAATGGCCCGGAATGCATCTGATCTGCATCAAGATCATGGGAAGGGGATCCTTCCGCCGGGACCTTTATATAGAAGTCTCGTGCCCGAGAGCCACGGAGTTAGCTTCGCCAAATCGCACGGTTCGCGTCTCGATTCGATCATTTTCCCCAACATCCCTCGACATTCGCAGGGAACCCGAGGGATTTCGCTTTCCGCGCGGGGAAAAATCGGTGAGTGCACCGCGTTTTCACTGACCCGCAAAAACGTCGCGGCAAAAATTTTTCCAACGGGAAAAACCACGTGGCTTGCATGTGCGAATGTGTTGGACACCGGCTTTTTAATTCAGATCGAGGACGGATTTTGTGAGGGGAAGAAAATTTTGGTTTCTATTCTTCTCGAAAAAATGCCGGTTTTTTTTACTGTTTCGCGTGGGAAAAGTGACTGGTTTTTTCACTTGGGTAAAAAAAAAACAAAAAACATTGCACCGACTGAAAATAATTCGATTTTATAGGTTTTTTTCGGCTTTGGACTTTGCGATTTCAGTTAAACGATGATTTTTCAGTGTAGTTTCATTTTGGAATTCCCTGATTTTTACATACATCGTAAAATGTTTGAATCAACAGAATTTGTTGTATATTATTCAAAATCACGAATTTTCTGATAGGACGTTTCTGAAGTTTTTGAATTCGAATATGGAACTTTTCGAGACTGGAAGGTAAACCTACGAAAGTTTCAATTTTAGAAATTGTACGTATTTTTCATGTTCGGATTAGGGTTGTATTGGTGAAATTGACAGTTTTTCAAAATTATAAGAGAAAATCGTAAAATCATTAGTGTGTAAACAATAACACCAATGAAAAATCTTAATTTCCATGAAAATTTTTGAGATCGTCTAAAAAAAAATTATTGACAAATACTTTTAAACAATTGTCATTATAAATTGAATCTAAAGAAAATTACAAGAAATAAATGAAGGAATAACGAAGTTACATCATGGTCTTTCGAAGAAGAAAGAAGAATAGATAAGTAAAAAATGCGATTCAAAAGGGTATGGAAAAACGAGTTCGTCCAATATTTCAGATATTTTCAAAGGAAAGTGTTATTCAAATGGGAAAAGTACCGTATCAAGTGCTGTTCTCTGAATTTATCTAAATTATTCAAAAATGCCCACTACAACTTTCGTATTGTAAGAGACACGTAGGCCATGAAAAAATTCATCGAAACAAAAACCACTCCTTCATTCAATACGATCGCAATTTTTTTCATTCGATCATTCCATCATGCTGGGAACACGATTTTCGGTACAATGAATTGCAAAACATTCACTGAATCCATTATTGTCAGTGGAAAAAAGTGCTAAAAAAATTTTATAAAATGACTTTTGAAATGACGAATATAAAAAATTTCAGTGTAATATGATATTATACAGAAAAGTATCATCATAATACTAAAGAATAGAATAAAATCATTACAATGATCCCAATACAATATGCTACGAGTTGAAAAAACCCTAATTTCAAACGAGTGAAGGTTAACTACCACACGAATTAGAAATCGGGATTTTTCAACGTGTGGCGAACGACTATTTTTCAATAATTAAAAAAAATTACAGTTATTTGAATAATTCGCGTGTACAAAAAGTGAACGATTTTTTCGCGAGAGCAAAAATAACACTAGTGGAACAATAACATTTTTTTACTCTTTTTTCCCACAAGTAAAATAAAACTGTTTTTATATATCCACTCAATTGAAGAAACAGATCACTTTTTTCACGCGAAACAGTGGAAAAAATTTGGCATTTTTTCTAGAACTATCGAAAAAAGATCGAAAAAAAGTTTTTGCTCAACCACGTAAATATATTCAATTTTTGGTACGATTCATCCAAACAGATATTTCGTTTCCTTCAAAACCGTATTAGCATATAAACTTGACAAAAGGTCTATAATAAAAGTGCACTTGATATGAAAAAAAAATCGACATCGAGAAATGCTGATACTTGATCAACCGGGGTACAGCAGCTTCACCAAGGATAAGGTCACGAGTGACATAATGCCCTCAGGTGCAAAGTACAGAAATTGTTGTTATAAGTTTATTCAGCACGTGCAATCATTTAAATAGAGAAACTCCCCTCAGTAACCTGTCATTCCACGATAAAAATGTTTATTTTTATCCCTTATCCCTTATACATAACTCAGAACCTTATAAGATTCCCCAAAACCTTCCAAGATTTCATAAGGTTCTTTATTTCTTACGAGGCACCTTATACAACCTTATACATTATCAGGAAACTTATAAGGTGCCTTATAAGAAATAAAGAATCTTATGAAGAATTTGTGGCATCTTATAAGGTTTTTGGGAATCTAATAAGTGCAATCAGAGCTTCAGGAGGAAAAGGGGGGGATTCAAAAATCCCCAAAAATTGGATTAATGATCAATGTCCATCATCAATGAATGACCCCATATAAAAAAACTCAAAAATGATTTTTCAGTCAACTTATCATTCCCCTAGTCCTTTGTTATTGCCTATGGAGAAAAATATGGGCGATAATTAGGGACTAGGGTAGTAATAAGAACATTAGTCATTACCCTTAAATCATTTTTTGTTAATTACATTTTTAAGCGCGAAAATCGGTGCTTACTAAATTCTTAGACAGAATAATCCTCTCGTAAAAATATAAAAATGATCTAATTGATTTTATTAACCTGATAAGGAGATAAAACGCGATTAAAACGTAGTCGCAATTACAGCATCGGTCATTGAGAGGAATCAGTGGTGCACGTGTTAGAGAAAGTGCCGAGTAATGAGCTCGGCGATGATTATTATGCGCTCGATGACGCAGCGCGCAACACTTTTGCTTCCTCAGGCCAAGGCGGTTCGCACCCCAACTTCCTTCTTTCCCTTTTTCATTCTCGCGTAAGTTGCGCAACTTTTAATTTTCTCCTAATTTTCGAAAAATTGTCCACCCCCCCCATTTTCCGACCTAGGCGATTTCCCTATATTAAGGGATGGCCAAAAAACGATAACTGTATTTATTTTTCCAAAAAAGTAAGTTCCTGAGGAATTACAAATAGAAGTACGAAGTACGTTAATTCTAAAAAAATTCAAAAAGTTCACACTATTGCTCTTCCTCTCACACCAAACGACTGCTCTTGTGAGAGAGAAAAGGACAGTTGCGTAGTTTCCCATCCCTAAAAAATTCTTCTCAAGACTGAAATGTAATATCATCACTCTCCATACATTACTGCAATAGTAATGTAAGTAATAATGACAATTAATTACATTTTTGAAACGAAGTTTCGAGTAATTTGATTTTTTTAGACATGGGACTAATCACCGAAGAAAATGATCCGCGCCCGTTGACTTCCATCCAAAAATTCTACGCCAAGCAAAACGTGTTAATCTCAGGTACGAATTCTAACCGAAAAACGCATTCTGAACCCGCAATTTACAATTCAAATGAGCCGAAAATCGGGATGAAAATAATCTCGTTTTCGGTTCAAGGCGAACATTCGAATTAATTATTCGGGTAAAAAAGTGGAGATGCGGCATAAATCGATAATGCACCTCGTGCGTTTAAGGTGGAACTGGATTCCTGGGAAAACTCCTGATCGAGAAGCTGCTGAGAAGCTGCCAGGACGTCAACGCGATGTATATTATAATACGGCCAAAAAAAGGCCAGGACGGGCACAGCCGATTGGACGCCATGTTCGACGACCCGGTTAGTGAAATGGTGTAAAAAATACTTTCTAAGCAGCTTCAGAAAGAATGAAATAGAAAAAATTGGACCTGTCTGAAATGGGTGAAGTTGAGACTTTCATCGAATTTTCGGATTTGGGAAATTAATGGATAAGAAGATTTTGTTTCAACGGAAATTTTACAGAACGACTTTTCAACTTCGAAACTTCCACATACATGCAAGTTCGTAAAAACGCCAAAATCCCGGAAATTCGATAAAAAATTTAAAGCTTGTACACTCACATATGAATAAGATTATTGAAGGATCAAAAACGTCTCTCAAGAATAGTCAAAATGAAAATTCCCTGACACTCCCATGATTTTTCACGTCATTTCATTTTCCCTGAAGATTCCAGGTGCGCAACAACCCTAACGTAAAATTCAAGCAATTTTCAAACAAGCTTTTTTCTCAGTGTAAGGGGGTGGTTCTTCTACGATTCCCTAGTAGCAACACACGCGTCGAATCCAGCCCCGAAAATACCGAATTTCACTCCCCGGATAATGAAAACTTGTGAATTGAATCCCCAGGTTTTCGATTTGTTGAAGAGCCAAGTTCCCAAGTTCCGTCACAAGGTAGTCTCGGTTTCGGGGGACTGCAGCGCGCCGGGGTTAGGAATATCGCTCGCGGACAGAGAGCTTTTGTTGCGCGAAGTATCCGTCGTATTCAACGTCGCTGCCACGGTCAGATTCAATGAAAAATTGAAACAAGCGCTGGCCATTAATGTCAGCGGCACGAAAGAAATGTTGAATCTCTGCCGAGACATGCGTAATCTCAAGGTAAAGTACAAAAGCTTTCTTCTCGTCAACGAGGAGAAAAGCTCTCTTTCATTCGATCGCTTTTGCATCGGAAAATTCTTTTTACGCTGATTTTCACTTCGATTGGGGACAAACTTTAATGAGGACGGGGGTTATTCCTATTGTTATCGGATTGTTTTCGAGATATTCGAGTTTTTAATGAGGAAGATAATAATCAACGGAATGAAATCAGGTATTGAAATTCGAGAAATAAGTCAAACGAAGTGTTTTTGTAAAAGCCTCGGAAAATCTTGCGTCCAATTTTTATAATCTTTCAAGCTTCCAGGAATTTTCAATTTCCACTCACATTTTTCGAAATTCCCAATGAAAAATTTTTCGATTTCAAAAAACGTAGAAATCGTGAGTTCAATCAGAACTGACAATTAGAAACTGGAAGAATCGCAAAATAACAATTCGTCCAATTTACCCTTTTTATTTTTCGCTCGCTGTACATTTCCCAGGCTTTCATACACGTGAGCACCGCCTACAGCAACTGCGTTCGCAACGAAATTCTCGAAAAGTTTTACGAGCCGCCAATCACAGGTAAATTGATACGCGCAAATCAAAAATTCAGACATCAAAGTATAACGAAAAACAAATTGCAAAAACTATCCCAAGATATCCAAAAAATCTCTAAGAATCTAAAAAATACGTCAACACCCCAAAAAACAGACAATCATCCATAAATATTTTCCCTCAAACGGAGCACTCCTTTCGGTCTGCGCAAACCATAAATTCAAAAGCGAAAATGAACCACCTACAAGTACAGGCGAAAATGTTGTGACGCAGGAGATAATGCCATTCAGCTGGCGCAAAGTTTGGACGAGGATAATCTGGATGCCATTACGAAAACTTTGCTGGGAAATTTCCCGAATACTTATTCCTACACAAAGTGCATCGCCGAGCAAATAGTTTGTCAGTATGGGAAAGATTTACCAACAGCGATATTCAGGCCGGCTATAGGTACGTTATATCTCACGTTCCACTTCGATGTTGTCGCTAAACGCTTTAACCCTTGAAGACAAAATACTCTCCCGGCCTGTAATTATCGCGGGGAAGTTTTGTCTTATCTGAAAGTGGAACGTTTGGAGCAATAACAAGTTTTGGCGAGCTTCGCAGGAGGTTTTTGCGAGTACTATAATTGAAATAGTCATCTGCGCGAGGGCACTCTCTATCAAATTGAAAAAAGCCAAATATGAACGGTTTAATACAGACACAGTTGATTCGACTAGTCGAATAGTTATTTCCGAACGAATTATTCCCGAAGTCAGTCAGATTCTACTATTTTATTAGTCGTATTTCGTCTAATTGAGATGAGAACGTTATTCTACTCGAAATTAATGAAAATTTGTAGTTATTGTAGCTCTTGATTACTGAGATAGTTATTTTCAGGCAACGATTATTTGTGATAGTGAAATTATATTATTCGGATCGATTATATTTTTACAGTCACTTTTTTCTACAATTCTAATAAGTAGAATGCAACTATGAATTAGTCGAGTTTCAAACTACTTATTCTTCATTCAATTTCGGCTATTTCGTTGTTTCAATAATTGAATTTTTGGTTTTTTACCAGTCACTAGTGACCTTTTTCCCGCTAATTAGTCGAATTTGACTATTAGTTAGTGAAATTCGACTATTTTTAAATAAGAAAGTGTAAATTCAGAAGAATAGTCACTATGAACTCGTGATGATATATATTCATCTTCGATGATTCTCTGATGATGTTTTCGAATTATGCAAGAGTACAAAAATGTACAGTAAAAACGAAATTAAAGTAAATTCTCGCAATAAACCCTGTAATACAGTCGATTTCCAAGAGTCGTATGACACAAATTCAATTTTATCCAAGGTTTAACTCAAAATCCGAATGAAAAAAGGCAGCGCGTAATCACGTCAAACTCAAATAAAAATTGTGTACGTTTGTTCACTCATAAAATTTCGATCCCAGTTCGCAATAACTTATTCATTTCATTCATTATGGTATGAGTTTTTAGGTAAATTTTCAATTAAGTATCTCGAATACAGTCATCTCTTGATACAAATCGATCAAATATAGTGAGTTGCCAATGTATGTGTTTCAAGAACAGAAAAATCTCAATTTCAGTCCTTTAATTACAGTCGATTCTCTGAATAAATTTTTCAACACAGTCAATTATCCGAGGAAGTCGTATGATACACTCATCTCTCGAAAAAATTCATGAAAAACAGTTAGGTCACGAAACATGCCGTCCGAAAACAGTATTGTATCAATATAAGCGCTTTAAGTACACTAGGCGGCAAATATATGTCCTTGAAATATAATAAAAACAAGATTCGAGTTCACCAAATACAGTAAACTTCAAAGTAAGTAATCTGAATATATTCAACTCTAGCTGTGAGTTCCTAAAATACAGTCAACACCCGATATAAGTCCTTCGGTGAACTTATACAAGTGAATAAGTCTTTCAAACACAACTCCCTAAATGAATCCCATGATTTCACTGAAAGCCTGATAACAGAACCCTTCAGATATAGTCAACTTCAATGTAAGTCTTCTAAATACAGTTAAATCTAGATATAAAATCTTCGAATACAGTAAGCTCCCAATGTAAGTCCTTGAAATCCAGTCAACTCACGATTCAAGCTTTTATATTAAAGTCATCATCGCCTGTGACTACTTTCAACACAGCAAAATCTCGATTTAGGTACTTGAAATACAGTTAATGCCCTATTCAAGTCCATTAAATACAGTGAACTTTGCATGAAAGCCCTCGAAGTCAATCCGTCTTTCGATATGAATTCTTGAATACAATAAAGTCTCTAGAGAAGTTCTTTGTCTGTAAATAAATCGAAAGATTACTATTATGAGGACTTGAATCATAAACTCCCTATATTCTCTGTATTTATAGCAATTCTGTATTTACTCATCAGAAATGTTCTGTTTTCAGTCATTTCTTCCTACCGTGAACCCCTGGCAGGATGGATAGATAGCCAACGAATAAACGGACCAACTGGAGCACTGGTTGGCGGAGGTGCGGGATTGATCAGGACAATGAACATGGATGTAAATTGCACCGCCGAATTAGTACCAGCGGACTTCACGGTCAATGCTTTAATTGCAACAGCTTGGGACGTGGCGAATAAGAAGTAATTTCGTTGTACCTGTGATATTCGCTAGCTTATTTTCACATGACCTATTCCGTCGTTCATTAACACGCTGGAAAGCTTCTAGAATTTGAAATTCGTCAAGCTTTAAAATACATATCGCATGATAATTAAAAATTTGAAAAAAAAGGATTTAAGAAGCAAACATATAGTTCTTTATTCAACGCCCGCGAGAAATATGTAATTTCGTGGCCCTGCTGAGAGTGGAC
>JAPYZK010001734.1:0-22604 GCA_030522785.1 Platygaster equestris | reverse complement strand
CAGCTGATTTTACACATTGCCCGACATTCACCAGTTGGTTATGAGCCACGGAACACTCATTTTTCAGAGGGCGTAACTGACTCCAAACACGCTTGTTGCTACTAAACTTATTTTTCTTCACTCTCACTTCAAAATTGGTACTTAAAATGTTTTTTTCGGCCAGCGTGAAGAAAAGTTCTGTGTTGCGCACGCTGGCAATTGTCGATTTTGACGAAATGAAGGGTTGTGGCACGAGCCGAAGGTGAGTGCCGCAACCCTTCATTTCGTCAAAATCACCAATGCCAGTTTGCACAACAATGTACTATATAAATAAGTGTTTAGGGATTAATTTTGAGTCTTCTCCGATGTTTCGTGTTCCACGAAATGTGAAACGAAAATTTGTAGTCCGAAACAACAAATTCCGAACTGATTCATTCTTACTAACAAATTTAAAAAAATCTAAGATTAAAAAAACTACGAGTGATCCGTAAAATTTCTTTCAAGTCGGAAATTCCAATAAAGTCGGAGTTTATATATTAATCCATTCGAAATTTCGTAAGTTGTATTCATTTCTTGAATTTCGGGATTAAAATGAATCCATGGGAAAAATGATGACAATTTTATAGCAAAATCATCAACCATTCTTGCCCGGACACTATCGACGAGCGCACCATCAATAAGAAAAGCCTGACGCTTTATAAGAAACACGAAAATTTGACTTTGGCCTTGACCTCGGCCCAGTCCATTGGGTGCAATATCATCAACATCGACGCTCACGATCTCACCAAGGGCACCCCTCACCTTGTCCTTGGTCTCCTCTGGCAGATCATCAGGATCGGTCTTTTCAACCAGATCACTCTGGAGAATTGTCCAGGTCTCGCGACTCTACTCCAGGTACGATTTATTTTCGGCAGCATTTTCTAAGCGCTTATAAAAATGACTTAGACAATTTGGAATCTCGAAAATTGAAACGTTCTCATCGTTTTATAAAGCGCGGTATAAAATGAGTTCGTACAATTAACCTTATAGATATCTTATACGATTTTTTTCTTCATGAAGTTACATTATAGAAATTTCAATTTGAAGAGAATGTTTGAAGTTCCGGAATTTTTTTGAAGCTTTGGAAATTTTGAATGGAAGTTTTCGTATTTCTAGAATTTTGAAGAATTATGCAGTTCTGAAGTTTTAGTTCGACAATTTTCAAGTTTGGAAAAACTCGAAATTTCAGTTGTGATGTTTTCCGGTTTTTTATGTTTTTGGAATTTTAAAAGTTTCGAAGCTTCGACGAATTTGGATGAATTTTTGAAGTTTACAAGCGTTTTGAAGTTTTAAAGTTGTACACTTTTGGAATTTTTGGAGTTCAGGAGTTTTGGAAGTTGAAGCTTTGGAAATGTTGGACGTTCTGGAATTTGGCAGAGTTTTGGAGTTCCAAAGTTTCGGAAATTTCGGATATCTGGAAAGTTCCGTAATTTTAAAAATTTTCATGTTTCGAGAATTTTATAGAATACAAAAATTTAAAAGCTGCGAAATTTGCCCATTTTCGAGATTTTGGGAATTTCGAAAGTTTCGATGTTTTGAAGCCTAGAATTGTCGAACATTTCGAAATGTTGGGATTCTGAAGTTTTTGCACATTTGAACGAATTTTGAACTTTTCAAGCAGTTTAAAGTTTTAAAATGTCAGTTTCAGAATTTCCGGAGTTTTAGAATTTTGAAGCTTCAGAAATTGTGGACTTCTTTGAATTTTTATGCTTCGAGAATTCCAAAGAATTATGAAGCTTAAAAGAAATGTAGAGTTTAAAAATTTTTCAGTCTTATAATTTTCGACATTTTCAAGTTCGTAAATTAAGGAATTTCGAAATTTTTGAAGTTCTTGGCTAGTAGAGTTTTGACGAATATGCAAAAATATTAAATTTTTTAAGTATTTTGATGTTTTGGAACTCCAAAGTTTTCGGAAACTTTGAAGTTTCAAAAAATTGTTGAAGTTGAAAAGTTATTACATTTTTTGATTTTAAAAATTTTGTAAATTCCAAAAATTTCGAAGTTTCGAAAAATTTGGAAACTTAGAATTTTTAAAATTTCGTAATATCAGTGTTCCAAAGTTTCAGAAACTTCGTAAGTCTTTCAATTTCGAAATTCTGAAGTTTTGACTAATTTATAAGAAGATCGAAATTTGATTGTATTTTGAAGTTTGTTGATTCCAAAATTTTGAACAATCTTGAAACTTAAAAGTTGTCAATATTTGTGATTCAAAAATTTTCAGAAATTCCGACGTTGTGAAGAATTTTTAAGCTTGGGAGTTACGAAAATTTCGATGTTTCGGAAATTTCGGAACTGTTAGAGTTTTGAAATTTTAAAGTTTGAAAAAATTATGTTCGAATTGAAACACATGTTAACAAATCAATATTCTTTTTGGCAATAAACAACTAAAAAACTGGTCAAACTTCACTAAGTCTCCCCGGAAAAATGATATCAACGCCCTGGAAAACCTAAAAATGTCATAGAATTTCACAAAGTGTCATAACTATGAATTGACCAACTATAATCCTACAACAATAACAACAACAACATTACTACACTCAAATATCTTACACACATAACTCCAAAAACTATATTTTTCCGGCATAAACGAACAACTCCCCAGATTCTAGCAATGCACTTATTTCATACACAAGTCACATTGTATGCCATTATTCATCATAAAAATCACGAGTCTTCAGTCGGAACCTACGCGCATCTGATACATTTGTCACCAAATGATATAATACGTAAATATAATTATCTCCAAACCGTGTTCTCTCAAAAACAAGCTCATGTGACTTGTTCCGTCATACCAACAGACTACAGAAATTAGCAATAACAAACTAGCGCGTACCAAAAATGCAATAAACCAATCAATGAAACCCATCGACGACCTCAATTTCAGGATGGCGAAAGAATCGAGGAACTGTTGAAACTCTCCCCGGAATCCATTCTCCTTCGGTGGGTGAACCACCACCTGGAGAACGCCGGTATTTCCAGGCGATGCTCGAATTTCGCTTCGGACATCACGGACTCGGAAATTTACTCCCACCTGATCCAGCAGATAGCACCGGGTAGCGCGGGTGTCACCCTGGAGGCGCTCATGGAGACGAACCATCTGGCCAGGGCGGAGATCATGCTCCAGCAGGCGAGCAAATTGGGCTGTCGCAGTTTCGTGACCCCCAACGACGTCGTCAACGGCATCTACAAGTTGAACTTGGCCTTCGTCGCGAACATGTTCAACAACTATCCGGGCTTGGACAAACCGGACAACAATATCGAAGGCTTCGAGGTCTTCGAAGAGAACCGAGAAGAGAAGACTTATAGGTACGTGGGGTGGGGGGTGGAGGTTGTTTGGTTGATCCTTTATTTGCTCGTGCATTTGTTCGTTCACTTATTTTTCGAGAAACGTGAGGAATGAAGTCGTTGCATTTTATTTTTGAAGGCCAAATTGTGGATGTTCCCAAATGAAAAATGTTTATTCGAAATTTGTTAACTTTTCGGCTCTGATTTAAAGCCATTTTCGAGACCTGAATGATAATCACAACAGTTAAGAGTCAAGCAGAGCACGATTACAAGAGCAGTAATGGAATAATTTTTCGAAATAGTAATAGCATAATTGTCTTTGGAATTAAACAAACGATAGAACAATTTCTGGAAATAGTAATAGAACGTTCATTATTTGAAAATTTGGCCTTCAGAGTTATTTCACACGTAGTGAGAATTTCGTTATTATTATTATTATTATCAAAGGATTTAATTTTTGTTGACGCGCTTTTTCGTCATTTATACACTTTTTTGTTGTTTATTTGTTGAACATGAGTTCATCGATTTTTGGTTATTGTGAAATTTACGGATTTTGTTCCGATTCAGTTTTTCGTAATAAAACATGTTGAAACGTGGAATCGTCAAGTTCATAATTTTTGTTGGGTGCATGTCTTTTTTCCTGGTTTTCCTCTCTGCGAGAAGAATATAAAGGTTTCTTTCAGTTTTGGGATAGGAATTCCGAATTTCCAGAGTCGTCTGTAATGATTCCGTTGAAATGTAGTTTTTTGAGTTTGGGGGATATTTTCTGCTGGCGTGATTCACGGGGCTTGGGATATTTGGGGTGTAGGGTTTGAGGTTTTGTGGCTTTTTTGAGTTGAAGAAGTATTTGATACTGAATTTAGATGGTTAATTGTTTTCGGAATTGTGTCTTTTATAAATTTTGCGCATCCATGGTGAAGCCAATGCATCAAACATGTTAGAAATTTGACGTTTGTTTATGTCTAGCGGTTTTTTAATGAAAAATCGCAGTTTCGAAGTTGAATGTACCCTTTTTTATAGCGGTTGAATGGTCTTTTTAAGTGATTGCACTAATCAACAAAACGTAAGTTGTTGAAAATATGAGAGTGTGGGCGGTAATATGTATGATGGAATTAGCGTGTACGTATAACTGGGTTTTGTGAACATAATCCGATGTTTATGACGTTATCGCTCTTTATTGTTATTTTCTTGCGTGGAGTGTGAAACCTTCCTATACCGGGACGATTTTTTCGGACGAAAATACAATTGTAGCGTTTTTAGAGGTTAAATATGTCGAATGACAACGTTTTTCTCGTAGGTTAAGACCGCTAGCTCAGATTTTACGATTTTTTTATGGATCTACAAAGGCATTGCAATTTATATCATAAAAAAAAATAATAATAAAAATACATCGAGGAATAATTAAACGAGAAACTTACGGACGCTTATATTGACATCAACAATATTTTATGGAAATTGTCATAGATAAGCCTTGGAAACGACAAAAAATCCTGAATAAATAATCAAATAATCACTTGAGTACCCAACTTTTGAGATTGTACTGATTAAATGCAACTTTTGACCATATACTGTATTTGCTCGCACAAAAACTTACGTAAACGCTAATATGGATTTATGTACACTGTTAACATAACGTTTTTTTTACATAAATACCTGTTTACGTCAACTTTACTCGAATATGTATACTAGTGCTGAAAGAAATATCGATGAAATCCGCTGGTAAAGAAAGTCTTTGCCGGATTTTTGAGAGAACGCTTTTCGAACGCGTTCTACCTTTTTCAGAGAGAACGCTTTTTTGAACGGCGTTTCGAACGCGTTTCAGATGCATTTCAAAAAAGCTTTTATCCGAAACGCGTTTAAAACGTGTTTTGAATGCGTTCTGAACGAGTTATATTGCTACAGTATGTTAATCAAGACAAAATACGCTCTTTTTCGAAAACCACCGACTATAAATAATGTGATATCTCCTTTTTTCTCATCAAAATGGATATATTCCGGAAACGGCACAAATTTAGTTGTCGCAACAACTCACTTGCTGGGAATGGCTGCCATGTTCAACTTGAATTCGTAATTCAAAAGTCAGTTTCGTGATTTTGCGATAAACAGGAAAATCTCTTGTCATTTAAATTCTCCCCTGGTCCCACATTTTGGCGTACTTTAGGAAGCAGCTGTTGAATATTTCAAACATTATGTCAGATGGGTTATTGGCTATAAAATTGAAATTTTCGAAGAATTAAATACGTTTACAGTCAAAGTTGAATCTATTTTGAATTTACGACCATTATATCCTATCTCATCCGACCCACATGACCCAATTGCAATATGTCCAGCCCATTTTTTGATCGATTAACCACTCACATTACTGCCCGAATTTTCTCACTTAATAGGCCGTATAGTCCCCTAGTCTTCCAGAATAGCGTGGCATCATCTTCAGGACATACTTTCGGCTAATTATTCGACGCAATTCATCGATAAAAATTTCCAAACTTTTCGAATGGGAGAAATCGAAGTTTTGGAGTCCTTTCGAAACGAAGGACTTCGATGTTTTAATAGCTTTTGCAGCAGCATTGAATGATATAATTACAGATGTCTTATTGGCGAATAAATTTTCCCTTTTGCAGAAGTAAATACGTTCACACTCGAAATTGAATCTATTTTGAATTCACGGCCATTATTTCCGATCTCATCCGGCCCAAATGACCCAGTTTCACTCTGTCCAGCTGATTGTTTAATCGATCAACCATACACATTACTGCCCAAGGAAAGTTTGCTCGATGTTCTAGAAGATTGCGTAAAATTATGGGAATTACTTGAACAATCACCTCAGAGCTTTTGGAAGCGGGGCAAGTATCTAGGAAAGCTCCAAAATCGGACCATTGAGGGTCCCAGTGTCACACCGGACACTGAAAATGTTTGTCCGCGATATTTTTAATACGTCGAATAGTCCCCCCGTCTTCCAGAATAGCATGGCATCATCTTCTAAGCATACTTTCGGCTAATTATTCCGCGTAATCCGTCGATAACGACATTTAAACTTTTCGAATAGGAGGAATCGAATTTTTAGGGTCCTTCCGAACCGAAGGACTTCAATTTTTTAATAGCTTTCGCAACAGCACTGAATGATAACTTAGGTCCTTAGGTCCTTATAACCATTGCATAGATCATTTGAAGATAAAAGAGCGAGGTATTCTAAATGAAATGAAGAGATTCCTCACGTTTATCCATAATGTTATACTTCGGAAGACTTGTTAGTGTTTCTATTGTGTAGAAATGCACAAACTCAAAATATGTATAGGCACTTATTCAGACACTCCGGGTAATTTAGTTGCTACCTTAAAGAATCTTCTTTCCTGATGTTTTACAAGTTAAGAGAAAATATGCGTCGTGATGTAATGATTCAGTGCCTGGATGGCGAACACCCGAAAAAACTGCCCCAAACCGCTCATTGTAATAACCTGCTGCTCTCGAAGGCGTTTCGAGCTACACTGAACTTTATTGGTGATCGCGCACGAGCCTTGGGATAGTACCATCATGTCCCGAAAGATATGCATACTTTTTTTTTTCTTATAATAGTACCGTAATTTGTTTTGCTGAGCAGATTGTAAGGTCTCCTCATAAAGTTTCGGGAAACTTATTAGGTGCCTTACGAGAAATAAAGAACCCCATAAGGAATTTGTGAAATCTCACAAGGTTTTTGTGTATCTTATAAGGCGCGTTACGAGGATCGTTCTTCGCCACATACGTTTGTGGAAAAAGGGAGAAGAAAAATATTGTCGAGCGTCTACGCAGTAGACTTTCGCTTATGTCTACTATCGTTTATGTTGATTCGCCACTTGCCCTCATTACATTATGTTGATTCCCCTTGCCCTCATTACGATTGACGCTTAGAAAATCGGAGAGTGGTTGAATTGGCGGGAACGTCCGAATGCTCACGTTTCAAAATGGTTGAATTGACGTAAATATCCGAATGCTTACGTTTCAAAATGGTAAAGATAAACGAAAGTCCACTGTAACAGGAAAATTTCGTTCTTCTTCTTTCAGAAACTGGATAAATTCCATGGGAGTTCCCTACGTTCACCACCTCTATTCCGACCTCGCCGACGGTCTCGTAATTTTCCAACTCTACGATATTATCCAACCAGGAACCGTCGACTGGAACAAAGTTCACAAAAAATTCACCAAACTCCGCAAATTCATGGAAACTCTGGAGAACACTAATTACGTGGTCGAGGTTAGCAGAATTTAATATAAAACAAGACCATAAATCTGTAGCACTAGATTGCGGACGACCCTGGCGCCTCCTGTTCCTCTTAGAAGCCATTTTGAGAGAGGCCGGCACCATAAAAAGCGCGCGAAATTCAAAAAGATAAGGAATTTCATGATTTGATTCCAATGAAAATAACAAAAAAAACTGGAAGTTGACAGTAATGTTTTGCATTAGAATTTATTCGAAAGTGAATTTCTTTAAAAACTAATAAACTAAACATCACTAACTACCAGAATATTGTTCCAAAATGAATTCATGTTATTATTTTTATGACTGATATCTGAATCAGTATCAATATTTCAAAGTTAATGATCGATTTCAAGAACAAATATATAAAAATGTTTTTTCATATGTAAGAAAAAGCCTGCATTGCATATATTTGCAATTTGTTTTTAACTCCTAACAGTTTCCTAATTTTCTTTAATTTAAAATTAACTAAATTTATGATATTTCCATTCAAATTATCAAAAATTTTTTACATTTTTCGAAATGATTACATTTTGTAAAATTTTTAAATGTTCCACAATATGCATTTTTTTGGATTTCAAAAAATTCTTCAATAATTTATATAAATGTTCAAATCCTTCAAAATTCTCCGGAAATTTCAAAATTTTTTTTCATTTCCAATATTTCCAACGATTTGTGAATTTTTATGAATTTCAAATTTCTTTAAATGGTGCAAGGTGAAAACTTGAATGAAAATTATTAAAACCGCAAATCGAACAATTTGAATGAAAATTAAAATGATAATATTATTTAGAAGATAAAGATATGTATGTAAATAAAAAATTCGCGAATTCTATACAGGTTTTTTCTTACATAAAAAAACATGTCAAAATATTATTGGAATCGAAAATTCATTTTTTTAATACTAATATTTTTCTAAACATCAATCATAAAAAAACTTACATGAATCCATTTTGTAAAAAACTTCGGTGGTCAGTTAAGTGCAATATAACAGTTTTTGAAAGGAATTCATATCAAAATAAATTCTAATGCAAAACATTACTATTAACTTCCAGTTTTGTTGTTATTTCTATTGAAATCAAATCACGGGATTACTTATCTTTTTGAATTTCGCGCGCTTTTTACGGCGTTGGCCTCTCTCAAAATAGCTTCTAATCGGCACATTCCGCACAATGCTCGAGAGATAGGCGTCCGCAATCTAGTGTTATATACCTATGAACAAGACTAAACTTCAAAGTTTTTCGATCGAATGAGTCCGAAATAAAATAGTTTTATTTTCATCCCTTGTTAGTTTCTGCTGTCATTTATAATCCGTTCAATAAGTGAACAAAATCTTGTTTTTCACTTTTAGTTGGGGAAGAAAATGAACTATTCTTTGGTGGGAATCGCTGGGCAAGATTTGAACGAGGGAAATCCGACTCTGACGCTCGCCTTGATTTGGCAACTCATGAGAAGTTACACTTTGTCCCTGCTGACGTCACTGTCGACGAATCAGCAGAGCACGCAATCCGTGGACAAAGAAATCGTCAAGTGGGTGAATTCTAAGCTGCAAGCTGCAGGGAAAAGCAGCAGTATCAAGGGTTTCCAAGACTACGCCATCGCCGACGGCAAGGTCGTCCTGGACCTCATTGACGCTATTAAACCAGGGATCGTGGACTATAGTCTTGTCAAAGAGGGAGGGACTGAAACGGTAATTTTTTGTTTTTGTTTTTCGTAGAATTATGGTCGTTTTAGGGAATTTTTACCTAGTTTCAAAAGTTATTGTTGTTAGTTCGGGGAATCTCATTTCTTCAAAAATCCAAGATTCTTCACGATTAAAAAAAGTTCGAAATCTTCCTTAATCTCTCGATCAGGGCCGTCCTGGGGGGGAGGGGGGGGGGGGGGCAAAAATCGTCTACATGCCCGAAAAAATATGTAAGCAAAATGAGTGGTAGAAAATCCACAAATTTAATAACAAAAATGAATTGCTGGATTGTCTGAAGTGGCAAATGATTCTTCGAAAATACGCCAGAAATATGGGAATTGGGTTCCGAAATTTATAAAATTTCGTTATTTTTCGAAATTTTAGAATGCCGAGAAGTTCCGATACTTTGAAAAGTCCAAAAATGTACAACCTCCAAACGTCAAAATACTTGAACACTTCAAAATCGTGAAAATTTAGAAAATTTAGAAATTTCGAGACTGTAACTTTTGAATACGTGAAATCTTCGAAAATCGCAAAATTTTCAGAACATAGACAATGTCAGAACTCGATAATTTGTAATTCTTGAAATTCTTGAAACTTTCAATTTCTTGGATATTTTTGAAAACTTCTAAAATTTCAGAAACTATGAAAACTTTAGGACTTTATAATCCCTCGAAATTTCGAAATTCTATAAAGTTATAAAATTTTCGAAGCTTCAAAAGTTCCAAAACTTTGAAAATTTGACAACTTCGGAACTTAAAATCTTGAAATTTCGAAATGTTTCGGCTTCAAAACTTCGAAATACTTGAAAACTTGAAATTTTATATTTCAAGTTGAAAACTTGCAGAATTCCGAAAACTTTAAAAATGTAAAAACTTGATAATTTTTGATTTTTCAAATTCTCAAAAACTTTAAAATTCCGACATTTCTAAAACTTCTAAAATTTCTGGAACTTCTGAAACTTAAGAACTTCATAATTCTTCGAAACTTGAAAATTCCGAAAACTTCGAAAATTCCGGAAGTAAGAAACTTTGAAATTTGTGAATTTCTAGGCTTTAAAACTTCAAAATATCCGAACACTTCAAAACTCGCGAAATGTCCAGAACTGTAAAAAATTTCAAAACTAAATAATTTTTAATCTCGAAAATTTCATGATTCCAGCATTTCAAAACTTATAATTCTCCAAATTCTAAAACTTCAGAACTTGATAATTCTTCGAAATTCCAAAATTATCGAGTTACGCAAGTTCCAAAACTTAAAAATTTTAAAAATTTCACAATTTATAGACTTCAAAACTTCATACAAACTTAAAAAAATGCAAAAATTTGAGACATCGAAAAATGTAAAAACTCAATAATTATAAATCTTGAAAATTTTGAAACTACTATATTCCAATATTTTCAGGACTCCTCATATTTCAAAAACTTCAAAATTCTAATTTATTATTCATAACAACACTGATTTGAGGGGCCCCGCAAAACCTAGGAATGTCCCTGCTCTCAGTTAATAAACATTTCATGAACATCCCAAATGTTCAACCAAATCATTCTAAAACTCCCTTAAATAACATAAAACTCCGAAAAAGTCTTCAAAATGTGCAACTTCTTCACAGGATAATTTGGACAACGCGAAATTCGCCATTTCGCTCGCTCGAAAATGCGGCGCTCGCGTGTACGCGCTTCCGGAAGACATTACGGAGGTAAAACCCAGAATGGTCATGACTGTGTTTGCGTGCTTGATGGCACTGGACTACATTCCTAACATGGATTCTAAGCAAAACAACATCAACAGTAACAACGGTCAATAATCGAAAAATTTTCGACCTCTTCGATTTTCTTTTCTTTTATCTCTTTTCCGCAATTTTCACGATCCTGCCATAAAACGATGAGGAGAAAGACGAAAATATGAAAACTCGATAACACGGATTGCTTTTTTCTACGATGACTGTACTTAAAAAAATCGGGACATTTTAAAGGAAACTACGCATAATTTATTCTGTGTACATATCAGTGGTGATTAGTTGCAATTTTTTTTCGATTTTGTAGCGAGAAATGCGTCTTTCATTTGGGTTAATGTACGTTAAGAAATTTTCTTTCTGTTTGATGGGGAAATGTTTTTTTACATTTTGGTGGAGATATGTGGATTTTTGGGGAATTTTTGGAGGATTCAAAGTGAATGAATGAACGATTAAAACAGGACTTGAAAATAATTTTGAATGAATTTTTAACTATAAATCATTGAATGTATTCCAAAACCATTTAAATTCACTTTACAGACACTTATTCCTCAACCTAACCTATAATTTCTTGTTCTGAAAAAGAAAGAATATCACCCACTTTAAGTCCATTCATATCCATTTGATGCCTAAACTAACATTTATTTTACCAAAAATGAAGGATATTAACCACAAACAATCTATTTTCATCCATTGTATTTCCACTTATGGCATAACCTGAAATCATCGTCCTAAAACATCGAAAATCTCGTCCACTAAAACTCCATTTCTGTCCATTCCACGTCCAATTGCGGCCTAATTTAAAAAAATCAGAAATATCCACTCAAAATCCACTTTCACATAAAAAAACTTTCCCAGTCATAGAAACTAGTGCTCTATCAATTTGGCGCAGTCGTGATGTAGTTTTAGTACTCCTTTATTTGTTGAAAGACTTGACTAAGATCATTGTATTTTTATTGCCATTTTTATAAAGTCATTGGTATTATTTGTAAACAGGTACAATCGCGCGAGTGGTTTTTTACGAAAAATGAATTCATATTTACACTACTCTAAGTATTTATTAACAGTTAATGTTCATATACAGTGTAATGTTTATAAATATCTTCCGACTCTAAAAATTCGTCAGAAAATTTTACAAAATGTCGAATCAATCCAGTTACCATTTCTCGAAAAATCATACAACGAAGTGAAGATGAGAATTTTTCCAGTACGAGTGAATACGTAAAATGTAACCTTGTAAATATCAATGTCGCGGCCATATTGCTGTGAAAGTTGCAAGAATAATTTTCGTTGCTAGGGCTTTTCAGCTATCGCAAATATTCCACTACTTGAAAGTCTACTAATTTGTGTTGCGCGAAGCAAGTGAGGGCTGGACAGTCGAATTTCGGTAAGGTGCATTTTTCTATGAGGTTACGGGGAAAATGGACCTTGTTGACCGTTGACTCCATTTCTCATCTGCGATAAGGAGTATTGCCCAGAGTAGTTGGAAGTCGATTTACGTGTATTCCCACGCTAAACGCAATAATTGGACTTGTAATGAGCTTTGCCTCGATCGGCGACCGCCATTGCGCTCGTCGGCGGCCAAGATAGGTTTAATTGTAATCACAGTGCGATATATAGATATTTATTGAAAGAACATGAAATTTATATAAAGCCACGCGGATGAAGTGCAATTTGGGTGCGGTGGAAAAAGGACTTTTTTTTGCATTTGCGATAATTACGTGACACGATTTGTTTCGCGAGCGCTATATAAATTGCAGTGTGTGCGTGCGATGCGTGATCGACGAGTGTACATAAATTTCGAGCACGCGTTTGTACGAGCACGTGATAAGTGATCGTTGTTTTCTGTTTTGGATGGTAATTGCGGCTGTACATCACTTCGCTCTTTTTTTATGCAGTTATTTGTAACTGTCGAATTCGTCTTGTAAGGACTTTTGTATTTGAATGGATATCGGAAATATGAATCGATTTTAAAGTTACTGGAGAGGGATTTATTCATTTTTAACGTTCCATATTGTTTTTTATCAACGTCTTGACAGATTGTGACGTGTCATGCACAGTATTTTGAATTGACACCTTCACGATTTTTCCATGAGGAATCTATAGGAAAGGTAAGATATCGACCCATTCAAAAAAGATGTTAAGCGATTTCGACCATTCTAGGAACGATTTTGAATGATCTTGACCATTGTAAGAGAGTCATTTAGATCTCTACCATTTTGCGAACAATCTTAAATGATCTTGACTCATTTGAAATCAATCTTGAGCGATCTTGACCATTTTATATACGATCATGTGCAACCTTGACTCATTTAGAAACGATCTTAAGCGATCTTGACCATTTTAAAAACAATCTAAGGCTCATGTCTCTTGAAATGAAGTGAGTCCAAGTGAAACTTTTAGAGGTTAAGATTGCAAGTTTCACACTGATACAGTTTTTCACCAGTGTGAGTAGGTTCATGTTTCTTAAAGTAAAGTAAGTTGTGAAGGTTAGGATGGCATGGTGTCAAAAATAGACAACTTTTTTTTATACATGTGGTTTTTTGTACAAGGGACGATTGTACACCTCCCATTGTAAACTATAGGAGGTGTACAATCGTCCTTTGTATAATAGACCACTTGTACAAAAAAAAAGTTGTACACTCGACACCATGCCGTTAGGACTGCAAGTTTCGCACTGATACGGTTTTTCGCATATATGTAATTATGGTAATGTAATACTTCTATATTGCGTAATATATTACATGTATGGTTTTTGGTCAGTGTGAGTACGTTCATGTCTCCCAAGATATAGAGTAAATCTTTTAAAGGTCAAGTTAATACATTTTGCACTGATACGGTTTTTCGCCAGTATGTGTGAGAGCCAAAAGTGACTTTTTCGATGTCAGTTTGATACTGGTAAGTCCTTAAAATGGAGCCAGTCTCTTGGAGGTTAGGTTTGCAAATTTCGCACTAACACTGTTTCTCGCCAGTGTGAGTACGTACATGTCTCTAAAAATAAAATTATAATCTTTCGGAGTCTAGGTGTACACATTTTTTACTGATACGGTTATTGTACGTTATTGTCGCCTCAGATAAAATGAATCTTTTGAAGGCTAGGTTCGCACATTTTGCACTGATACAGGTTTTTGCTAGTGTGAAAGACGAAATTTATGTTTTAAAACGGTGTACTAATAGAATGTTCTCAACCTTGTCCCCTATATTCCACACTGTTCCACACACATCACATCCTTATTCCCATATTGTGACGCCCCGCGCGATCCACATATATAGATACACATCACAATGTGTAACCAACCTTCCCCCGTAATTCCATTCAAAAATTCCTGCCAACCAATCCGTTATTTCCGATTTGAAAATCGGAAAAATAGACTCGTTCCGCGGTTTATTTTCATACCCCAGTGACGAAAAGTCAGTGAAGCCCGTTTTTCCAAAGCCGACGTGCGCGAGTGAGCCAATATAGTTCGATCGTTCTTTTTGGCATTTGTCCACGCGTCGCGGCCGAACGGTGTCGGTTTGTTCGTGGCCTTTCCTATCTATTCCTCCAGCCATGCCTGAGGACAATAATAGATTTGGCTGGAACCTGCCGCATACCCTGATTAAATAAATCTTCGTCCCGCGGCACGTTTTGTTCAGTTTTATTGGAGCGTGTGCGCTACATTGTCGCGCGCGAGTGTCTCGAGTTATTCGGCGATTTTTGAAATCGCCAGGCGGTGATAAAAATCGGCGTCACCTTTGTGAAATATTTTTAGTGCGAGTCCAATTGTCAGATTGGGTAATCTGGAAGAAGGTTCGACTGCTATTTATACAGCTCGATATAGTTGTCATTTTCGGGACGTCGCAAAATGCGTCTTTGCTTTGGGAATTAGATATTTTTTTAGATAATTGAGGAGTTGAGAGCAAATTGTTTTTTAGTTCGATGTGTGAGATCGTGAAATTCAGGTTTTGGGGTTTTTTTGGGTGTTTTGCGAAGAATGACATTTTCTATTTCGAAATTTTCAATTTTCCGTAGGAATTATTCTATTCTAATTGAGTGTCTGTTAAATCTTGGTAGCTGTTTTCAAAGGGAGACAGTACTGTATGCATTTGAATTTATGTATTTTTGTGATTGGCGGCGGGGAAATGAACAAGCATGGCGTCTATGGCGGGAGGAAAAAAAATTTACCACCTCGCGACTTTGATATTATTTTGCGATCCATTAGATGATTGTTTTTCCAGAAAATTGAGGTTTTTGGATATAACCCCAGTGAAAAAAGCAATAAATGTCTCGGGGTAACTGGTCGATTCAATATTTCATCTCTATTGGAAAAATACCGAAAAATACCAAGTTTCGGTTTTTTTCAAAAATTCTCGAAAAATTGCCAAACATTTCCCATCAAAGGACGTAAAAACATATAAAAAATTTAACAACGTTGATTTCATTAATTTTCAAATTTTATCTTCGCTTTTTTTCATTTTACTGAAGTTAAATGACTTTTTTTGAATCGTCCATTTGTTAATAGAGACAATGGAGGGTCAACAATTTTGCTTGCGATGGCACAATTTCCAAAATACGTTGCTAGGAACGTTGCCGAAATTGTTGGATGGAGGGTACTTGACGGACGTGACCTTGAGTGCCGGAGGAAGGCACATACATGCACATAGAATCATACTTTCCGCTTGTAGTTATTACTTCAAAGAATTATTCAAGGTAATTATCCGATAAACGCAACCAATCATTATTCGCCCGAAAGCCCATCCTCCCGAATCCGTTAAATTTGCCAAAAAAATATAAAACACGTCAGAAAATGATTGTTAATAGGAAATTTGAATGTTAATACGTTATTGCTCGTGAAAATTAGACGATGCTCGACTTTTGAAAAATTCATAAAACTTTGAATACTCAAAAATTTCAAAATTCTAAAGAATAAAGAGAAATAAATATTCTCTGAATTAAAAATTTGCGTGTATAAAACCATGAAACTTCAAACATTTTCTAAAACTTCGATGAACTTCGAATTCGCAACCTTCAAAAAACTGCATCGTAATCGAATTTTTTCCCTAGAGATCGAAATTTTTTGGAAAATGTCAATATTTACGTAGCATTTCCGAAACTGTCTCAATTTTTCAAACGTATGTTTAGAAATTTTACGATGAATTGTTTACTGTTTTGTCTCAGGATTTGAATGCGTTGGCCGACACTTTGCATATCCGAGGATTGGCTGATATTACTGGGGTAATTTGACCAATTCCATGCTATTATGGTTTTTTTTTTTTTTTTTTTTTTTTTTTGTTAACTAACAAATTTTATCGAACTTTGAAGTTGCAAGGTCGAATTTCTATGAAAGTACGTGAATTTACGAATTTTTGAGGAAATATTAGAGTTTTTTTAATACTTTGAGACAATTTTCAACGAAGTTGTTACGAAAATTTTATATAATTATATTGATGATGCGTTCTGATACATAGAATTTACCGGAAACATTTTTTTTGAGGTAATTTTGAGTTTTTTCGTAAATTTCGAAATTTTGAAAGTGAAGTTATAATAATTTCTGACATTAGGGAGTTCGAAAGGTCGAAAAATGTAGGACTCAAAGTTTGAGTTCGAAAATCATAATTATTCTAAAATTCAGGACTTTGCTAGAAACTAGGAAAAATAAATAATGTCAAAATAACGAGAATTGAAATTTTGGAATTCGTAAATTGGAAAATGAGATACAAGAAAATCATTGACAAGAAAAAAAAATTCAGTAGAAGAAAATCAACTGAATTTGGATGTTTCTTATTTTTGGTATTTCGGGCTAAAATTTCGTCACTTGGAGAATGTAGTTTTCAAATTTTCGAAAAAAGGAAAAATTTCCAGAATTCAATTTCGAAAAATACGAAACGTGAATACACGCTATCTGAATTCCAGTAATCCAGAAGTTAAAAAACTTAGAATAAATAAGGATTTGCGGAAAATTGGAGGCCCAAAAATTTACGAAGTTCGAAAATTTGGAATTCGACAAGATCAAAATATAAAGATTAAACATTTCTAGTACACATTTACAAATAAATATCTCTGAATGTTGAAAAAATCTCGTATAAAAGTGATTTTCAAAAAAATAAAGGCTAAACAATATTTTCGAAATTCACAAATTTCGAAAATTCGAGTTGTGAGAGAATCAAAATTCATATAAATTAAAACTTTCGAGTACACATTTACAGATAAATATCCCCAAAAGTCGCAAAAGTCACGTATAAATGTGATTTACCAAAAATTAAAGGCTGAACAATTTTTTCAAAGTTGAATTCCAAAATTACGGAATATTCGAAAATAATCAATTGAATAATTGCGAAACTTTCGAAAAATAAGCACATTCCTATCATTTTTCTCAGAAGTTCGACCTAAAAATGGCAATAACGAATTCATTTTCTGCATGCTGAATTTTCAGATGGAACTTTATCCAATCTACAATGAATTTACTGTGATCTCGCAAAAATTAACGCCTCTACTAATGCTAATCAATTAACTCATCTCATTCTTATTTGCTTCTTTTCAAAATGAATCAATAACATTAAATTTCTAGTTTTTAATTAACTCCATTCACAACAAATTCTTCAGTAGCTTTCACGATAATTAATTCCAGTTGATTATAATTATATTATTTACCCAAAATAATAACAGTAATTATGAAAAACTTCATCTTTCGAAATAACCAACGAAAATTATTTTTAAAAATTTCAAAAATAACCAAAAACATGTACAAAAATTGTAACAATCAACGTAAAATAAAAAAATCGTAATCCTCATCAGGACCGTAACGCTCTCGTAAAATTAATTTTAAGTTCAGAATAAATTTTTTCAAAATTCGACAACTATTCACCTATTTCGAAATATTCAAATGTTTAATAGAAATTCCCATTGAACCAGTGAGCTCAGACCCTGACGGTCGTGACTCGATCAGAACTCGAGTGGAACTCGATCGCGGTGATCGAGTTCTGATCGAGATATAATTTTGTTGCCGAAATATCAGCGTTAATCGTGATAATCCAATTTCTTTCAGTAAATATATTATTTTTCAATGAATATATATTATAACTATGATAAATTAAATATATTATTAATATAATATATTTTGTAAGGTATATATTGTGATTGTCAATATATATTGTCATTTTTTAGTAAATATATCTGGAAAGGTTTAATTCTAAACAATATTTAAAAGACTTTGCATCAAAATGAATGCATAATTCGTAATTTTTTTGCAAAAAATACGCAAAATCAGCTACTCGATTGGAACTCGAGTGAAACTCAATCGCCACGAGTCACGGCCGTTAGAGGAAGAATTTCATTTTTTTATAAGTTCGAAAATATCGTATTTTGATGAACTCCAAATTTTCGCTTCTTCTTGAGCTCGCTGTAACTTTTTTCGTGAATTCACTACGAATTGCATCAAATGACAAATTGTTATGACGAATAAATGCAATTTCTGTCACACACAAAAAAGCGTGAACTTACAGAAAATTCATAGTAAATCAATCAATCAACTCACAGTCAGCATCTCAAAAAGCAGAAATTCGGAGCTCACCGTGAGTTAACTGGATCAGTTTAAAAAACCGAACGTGTTGTTTTGTTCAGGTGACTTAAACAAATTCACTGTCGTTCCTCGTCGAGCACTTCGAGGAACGCTCAGGAACGATAATGAATGCAAACGATATCCACGAGATCGAAAATCGTTGTGTGTTTTGCGACTAAATGCAAGTGGATGCGCCCTACGGATCCTTGTCCCGTAGTGTGAAACTCACCAGGTACATTTATCGTTGCATTTTCCAGAGTGACGTGTTTTAATAAAATGATGAACAATTGAAAAAGATGATAGATGATTACGTGTATAGAAAAAAAGCGTCCTTGTAACGTACTGCCTTTTAAGATACCCAAAAATCTCGTAAGACTCCTCGAAATCCTTACAAGGTTCTTCATCATTTCTCATAAGGCATCTTATATATAAGTTCAATTCTGTCATCGTTCCCCCAATTTAACCGCTCTCCGATTTTCTGAGCGTCGATCATAATGGGGGGCTAGGGGAAGTCGAGAGTCAACATACCCAAGCAAATGGAATCAACATAAACGATCGTAAACATAGACGGAAGTTCACTGTATAGACGCTCGAGAATATTTCTTCTCCCCCTTTTTGCACAAAAACGCCCAGTCTGCAACGAAAGATTCCAGAAACGTTCCGGAAACGTTCATAAAACCTTTAAATTTCTGGTTTAAAGGTTTGTGAGACGCTTCTGAAATATTCATTGAAACGTTTTCGAAACGATTGTTCATCGTTTTAGAAGCGTTGTATTTCGAGCCTTTCCAACTTTTGCAACACAACGTTTCTGAAACGATTGACAATCGTTTCAAAACGTTTTCTTAAAAACGTTTCAGAAACGTTTGACCGACCTTTAAAGCGGACATTTGACAGTTACAGAAACATTTCGGGAACGTTTGCAGACGTTCAAAAAACGTTGTTCATTGCTAACTGGGCGTATTTCGTGAAAAACGATCCTCGTAACTTCGTGCCTTGTAAGATACCCAAAAACCTTGTAAGATTTCATGATTTCCCTTTGGGGTTCTTTATGTCTCATAAGGCAACTTACAGGTTTTCGAAAACGATATGAAGTGACCTTACAGTCTATTCGACAAGACAAAATACGGTACTGTTATAAGAAAAAATAAACGTGAGTTGCTTTATATTTCGAGGAATGATGGTACTATCCTAATGCTCCTGCGCGATCACCAATAAAGTTCAGTATAGCTTGAAACGCCTTCGAAAGCAGCAGGTTATTACAATGAATCAGTTTGAAGCGGCCTTTCTGGGTGGTTGCCCAAAAGAACGTAGATTATCATTCAGTGCTGCTGCGAAAGCTATTAAAAAATCGAAGTTCTTTATTTCAAAAGGATCCCAAAACTTCGATTCCTTCCATTCGAAAAGTTAGAATGTCTTTATCGACGAATTACGCCGAATAATTAGACAAAAGTATGCCCTGAAGATGATGCCACGCTATTCTGGAAGACGGGGGGCTATACGACGTATTAAAAACATCGCGCACAAACATTTTTAGTGTCTGGTGTGAGATTGAGACCCTCAAGGATCCACTTTTATCAATTTTGGAGCTCCCCTTGATATTTTCCACCGCTTCCAAAAGCTCTGACGGGATTGTTTTAGAAATTTCCACGATTTAAGGTTATTTTCTGAGACAGTGAGCAAATTTCCTTCGGGCAGTAATATGAGTAGTTGACCGATTAAAAAATGAGCTGGACAGAGTGCGATTGGGTCATTAGGGCCGCATGAGATCGGATATAAAGGTCGTGAATTCAAAATATATTCAATTTCGACTGTAAACGTATTGGCTGCTTTAAAAGTAAAAATTTGATCGCCAATAAGTCGTCTTAAATTATATCATTCAGTACTTCTGCAAATCGAAATCCTTCGTTTTGCAAAGGACTCTGAAAATTCGATTTCTTCTATTCGAAAAGTTGGCGGAATTAGCCGAAATTATGCCCAGAAGGTGATGCCACGATATTTTGGAAGACGTCATATTAAAAACATCGCGCACGAAAATTTTCAATATATTTTTATGTCAAAAAAAAAGGTATTCAATGTGCACTTTAGTTGTAGAAAAAAAGCGTATTTTGTCTTGTTCAAAAGATTGTAAAACTCATAAGGCGACGTTATCAGGTGTAAGGAAACTTATAGGGTTTTTCAACCTTATAAGTTTCTTCAAATCATAGGAGCCATAATATTACGTAATCATTATTTATGCGTCGCCTTCTCTCTAATGTAAAATAATATTTGTGTCCGTTTAAAAATGATGACGTAATATATGGACGGCTCCTCATAAGGTCGCCTCACAAGTTTCCAGGAGAGGAATCAGGAGACTTCACCGACTTTTTTACTCATTGTTGAGTGTCTCGTGAAATTCGCGAGCCTTTTATACTACTTTCTGAAACTTTTGTGCAAAGCATTATGTTCTTTTCGATGGACAGAATGTTACACGAAAATGTGCAAAAATTATATTATTTCGTGCCATTTCTTTTTGTCCGTATTCGCGAGTTTCCAGAAATTTTAAATCATCCAAATTTTATACAGAAATCATGGCGCTACGACAGCAGAACAAACGAAACGGCTCCAGCTCCATCAGAGGACAAAGAAGACCTCGCTGACCTGAGTATCAAAAAAGAAACCAAAGAACCTGAACAACCTCTCCATTGTACAAAGTAAGTCTTAGATTTTTGTTCCGTGAGTTCTGAACTTACGCTTTTTGGTGAAAAAGAGCGAAGTGTGGGGAAGTGGTACATTGTGTATCAAGAATGTATAATTACACTGTGGGTCACCAAAAATGATAATGAATTTTGATGATGAATTCTAAAATATGTACCCTCCTGAACGAGAGTACAAGAGGATTTTTTTTATTGGCTCACCTTTTTGAGTAATTAATTAATAAAAATGTCTACCGGAAATCCCTCAAAAACTGGCCGATTTTCGTGATTCAAAGTTGTAGATATTAGTTTTCATAGTCGCTGATTCTATTTCTGTAAGAATTGTTGAAAAAAATTGATAAGTTCAAAATTTTATTTTCGAGATGAAAAAATGACAAATGGCGTTCCGATAGCCCATTGTTACCATCGCCGCGGGGACCTTATTGTACGGGAGAGAACACTCCGACCGTTCTTTCCCCAAGCTTGAACGATGTAGTGGCTCTCAACGATGGGGATACTTTTTTAAGCTATACATCATATTGCAAGGAAGTTAGAGAATTATGGATCAAGAATTTTTTGGACGATAAACACAAGAAGAAATTTCAATTCCACTTATTAAATTGCATGTTGTGTTACAATCATGTGACATACATAACAAGATATGACAGAAAGTACTAAGTCAAAATCTCTTTACAGTACACGCATATACAAATATTTAGATGATTCCTTATTATACATTTCGGAAGCAATTTTCGATTATTTCTTCTACTACACACTTCATGTTTCGTCAATTTAAGTAGCTTGAACAAATCAATTGAGTTCCTACTTATTAAGAATATTCAACAGTTATCAACATGAAAAAGCCCGGTTGCGTGTACAAGTAAGTTGTGTATCAAGTAAGTTGATCTGCACCGAATTCGCAATCTCATTCATTTGGTGGCTCCCTAGCGTTGAGCGCCACTACATCGTTTCAGATTCGGTAAAGAGGTGGGATCCGAGTTGAGCAGAAAACAGGGAGCAGGTAAAAACTGAGGTGTCGGTCGAACTCGACCCCCTCGGTGGGTCCGACTCGCCGGAAAAATGATTAATTATAGGATGAAGTTTAAAAAACTTAGAATTTCGCTTCGAAAAATCTTGAAACTGTCTTGGTAAATGTCTAGAATAGCTGCCTCAGCCCAAAATGGGTAAAAAAAAAAAAAAACAAATGGCAAAAAAGGGTGTTTTGGAAAGAGGAGGACGTCCTGATGCGCGGAATTGCAAAATTGAGGCGTTTTTTTCATAAATAATTATAAAAAATTGGTTGAAAAGTGAGTACCTTGGAGTCGTAAATTCCACATATATCGATGTTTTCCCGTGGTAAAAAAGTGACCAGGAACAAGTGTACTTGCTAAAAATTAGCTTCGGCTCGTCGCGAAACTTGACAAACGAATGGAAATTG
>JAPYZK010001733.1:0-17636 GCA_030522785.1 Platygaster equestris | reverse complement strand
TAGTTGTAAAGTATTTTTGAAATAATTGAAAAATACCACACAACAATATTCAACTTATTCGCAACAGACAGCACTGCAATTGATTCAAAATACCCGCTTATCCCCTCCACAAAAAATAGTTGTACTTATGACCACGCTGGCGCTTTTCGGGTGACACTCATTTAACCCGGTCCGCGGTCGTGTATAGGTATACACGAGGCACGAGCCCTGATCTGTATAGTAGTGCTGGGAAAAATTCGATAACTATCAAAAATTATCGATAGACCATTTCGGTAAGTATCGACAGTGGCGCACACATATATACGATCGACAGTGTGTGTGTGAGAGAGACCCTAGAGACTATCGATAACGTGGATCGGAAGTATATATATATATATATATTCGATACTCGCAGGCCGAATATTGAATATCGATATTTTTCAGAATAGATGAATTGATGGAAAAAAATAAAATCCAGAAAATTGTATCATCTAAAAAATACACGTGCAATGATGAAAAAGTCGAAAAACGATAAGAAAAAGGCATGGAAAAAACCGTCACAGATATGATAATTTTAATATCTAAAATTTTACTACTTATTACCCTTATTACGTGAACAGGATTGTTGGTCAATATACGTGTTTGTTATAAACATTTTCCAAATCATATGTTATTACAACATTAGTGCATAGAAAATTTTCCCACCATGTTTTGTAATTTTTTTGAAGATGGTCACATTTTCAGACACCTGATCCAAGTACTTTCGTAAGCATGAATGCCATTTTAGAAAGTAGAGTAACTTTTCCAAAAATAGAAACTCGGGAGACGCTGAAGTTTTTTTTCTAATAACTTTTTTACCCATCCTCAAATAAATATACCTATTGTTAGGTTAGATTTGATTCAAAATTCGAGAAATTTTGGAATATGAAATTTTATGGTGACGATTGAAAGGTTCCAAGTTTTCCAAAATTTTCATAAAACTAAGTGCCCCAAATTTTTCGAAAAACCCAAAATATTCAAATTCTCAGAGAAACCTCAAAATTGGCGAATCTGTTGTTGAACTGCACATTTTTAAATTTTCGAAAAACGTCGAATTGGTTCATAAACAAAAAAAAATCAAAATTTACGGAAATTTCTGAAATAAAAAAATTACCAAAATTGATCAATTGATTATTGTAGTCACGAGCAGTATGTAGCAGTCACGTGACTTGTTAAAAGCACTTTCTAGTTCCTTAGTTATATGTGCCTTTGGAACGCACTCCCCATATAAGTCTTCTTGAAGAAGCCATACACCGGGTGATCATATATTACACAATAAAGATCACAAAATTTTCTCATGAAGTTTTTTATCCAACATCAAACCTATAAAGCTTCAAAAATTCGATCAAGAAAAAAAACCAAAGCACATAAAAATGATCCAGTTAATTTTGTTTGTATAAAACGTATAGACTAAAAATATGGGCAATGAAAAATCGCGCACAACAAATGTGCTGTGGAACTCAGTCAGATATATCTAATTCCTATGCCTAAATAATTCCCAAAATATGCCAGACAAATCTTAAATTCGTAAATTAAAACTGTTGTCACCATGCAATATTCAAACATTTTTTCCACCTCGGATATATTGGGGTACTTCGAGTACTATTTCGCAAATCTGTAATTAAAGTCGTATATTTGATTTTCGAGTTTCCGAATTTTTCGCTGAAAATTTGTATAACTGTAATTGAAAGTATTCTTGATACATTTGCAAAATTTTGAGTCGATTGACTGACTGCGAAAAGAAATATTTAGTGTCAAAGTCAACTCCAAATACACAGGGTATAGGCCTCAAATATTCATTGTATTGAAAACAGTAGTCCGGATTTTCTAATAAAAAATACGCAAAAAGAAGCGCTGCATGTTAGCTACAAGTGTCAAAATTTGCATGTTTCACTGATTATTTTTTTTTTAAATCACGCTTGAATGTCAAAAATCGCTGTTTTTGAGAAAAATGACAGCTAGAATGAGTAGGTATATCACATAGCAGACACAACCTCGCGCTCCCATTGGCTCTTATATGGAGAATTGTATTGTGACGTATATTGTGATATGCATAGACGGGATATACAGGGTGTCCCAGAGTCAACGGAACTCCCGGAAACTGCTGCATATTCCTCATAAAATTTCGAGTCGATTTTCCCTTTGCCATTTTTGTATTTTCTCAAAAATAACGGAGTTATTAACGATTTTAATCGGCCAATCAGAGCGAGGCCTAGCCACTGGTCATAAAGGCTCACTCGAACTGGGAATCCCTCGGTGCTCCTAGTTCCGCTCTTCTTTGCGCGTAAATGAAGAAAAGAAAACAACTCAGCGATTTAATTTTTTTTTCAAGGATTCCTTCCCGAAAAACTGGAAACGCTGAGTTGTTGTTTTCTTCATTTACGCACATAAACGGGCGGAACTAGGAGTACCAAGAGATTCCTAGTTTGAGGGAGCTTTTATGGCCAGTGGCAAGGCCGCGCTTTGATTGGCCATTTTAAATCGTTAATAACTCCGTTATTTTTGCGAAAATAAAAAAACGGTAAAGGAAAAATCGACTTGAAATTTGATAAGGAATTCACAGTTTCCGGGAGTTTCGTTGACTGTGAGATACCCTGTACATGGACATGTTCCATATAGCCTCAATATACGTTAATTTCTGTATCAGCTATGCATGGTTTCAGACTTACTAATGTAACATTTTAATATACCCAAGAAAAGACCATAAAACAACAACTGTAGAAAAATCAATACTTATAAAAATACTCTGCTTTAGTACCAAAAACTGGGAACCTCGTCCAATATAGAGGTGAAAAGCCGAAGGTTCTCACTGACATTTCGATAAGGCTCACTTTTTCGTACCTTTCGATGGTAAAATGAGCTTTAGTGAATCGTCAGTTAGCACCTTTTGCTTTTTATCCGTTCACTTATTCTAATCCAATTCACTGAGCAATTAATTGCTTCAAGTCATTCATCCATAGCTCATGCACAACTGTTCTATCTAGTTTTTTGAGCTTCTGAATGACCTCGTCCAGTTTGGCCTCTAAAGAAGATTTCGATGCTTCGGTTAGATCTTCTACCATCATTTTCAAAAGGTAATCGAATGACTCGTTCGATCCATCATCGCAGTTTCCTCTCCCGACCTGTTCCATCAAAAAATATTATTAGTAAATGAAAATCAGTCATCGGATGCTATTAATTTTATAATTTTGCTGACCGAACAGTCATTTTCGTCATTGTTTGGTTGCCAAACTATAACGGGATTGGATTCGAAGCCACGAATTTTGAGGTATTCGATGACTGTTAGTTTATCCGCCAAATTTTCTTTTGTGTTGAACATTCCATTTTTCACCTCGTCGATAAATCGTATTTGATTGGAAAATCGAGATGCTTTGGCCATGAGTTCTCTTATCAGGAAGTTCAATTTTTTGTGGTAAATTTCCAAACGGTAGAAGTAGAAATCTTTCAAAATTGCCATTGGGTTCTGATAGTTCTTGGGAATCGAGTTTTGATTCAAACCAGTCTAGAAAAAAATTAATGCAACATCTATAAATTTAAAAAAGTACGAAACTTTGAACATGAATATCTTTTGATTCCTAAACATTTTCGTAGGTAAAAATATCAATTTTGTGGAAGTTAGAGAAATATGGCAATTTGTAAAATGGCAAATTTACCATTAGTGGAGCACTGATTGCTCTTCTCAATTTGAAAATTTCGTAGAGGTCCTTTTTCCCCAATTTTTCGTATTTTCGTTTGTTGACAGTAACTACAAAATGTACATTCGACTCGTCGCTGTGATCCTCGAACATGCTGAAATAAAGAAAATTGCATCATTTGTATTTTTTTTTTTTTCTAGGACAATGTGTGCTTAAAATAAAAATTTTCACGAACGCAAACTTGGAAAATTTGTGTATGAATTTTCACATTTATTCGAGTCAAATTTCAAAAACTGATATTTTGAATTTTCGAACCGAATAAAAATTTATTACAAATTAAAAGTTAACAGTCAATTAAGTAAATACAATAAGTACATTAATTATTATAAATAATAATAACAATAATTGCATAAAACTGAAAAAAAGAAAAACATCTCGTCAAATACTCAACACTTAGGAATAAAAATTTCCGATAAGATAGAAAGAAAAAAATAAGGCATTTAAAAATATGAATTCTGAATCCAAAAAAGTTAACTCATAAAACGAAAAATCCAGAAAATGCAAAACCTGACATTTGGAAAAAAAAGTCGATTCGAAAATATTCCAATCACAAAAATGTGCACCAAGTGTACGTCCACTTTTAGCACAATTCAACAATTCATCATTTCCATAACATACAAATCCCATACTCGAGTAAATAATCCTTTCCGCTCAGCATCGGGCCCAAAACATCCTTTCTGTAAGAGTCAATTGAAACGCCATCAGGAAGTTCCGTAATCTCAAATTTTCCGCCCGCCTTGACACTGATTTTCCCCTTGACCATAATATTTCGATTCACATCCAAATTCCTTGGTCCCGACAAACTCTTGTTGCCCAACTTCTACAACAAATGAAAAACGTTAAATTAAACAACAGTACATTTCACAACTAGTGTAATGATAATTTTTCTAATAAAAACACACTAGTTACTAACTTTATGTTGCCCTACACGTTATAAAAAGTACATTAAAAAAATGACGACGAAAAAGTACATGCTTTACCCACGGCACTGGATAATAGTGAATTTTGCAACTAGTGCAAAAATTATAACTCCATTGTGCTTGCCAACTTTATGTTATCCTTCATGTAAAAAGCGCGTTCAAAAAATGACGACATAAGTCTAAAAATTACGCACTTTTTCCACATTTTGTTTTCGATACCAAATTTCATGACTTGAAAATTACCAACAAATCGACGTGATTTCTTTCCATCAAATTCAAAAGAGCCTGAACGACATCTTTTACATCATGTTTCGGTATTTTGTTCTCGCCTCTAGTTCCATTGACCAGAACCATAGGAATTATGGGAATCAAATGGTTTCTGTCCGCTTCGTTGACGAGCACGTTGTCAATTTTCTTGAAAATTAGACGAGCCAAAGGGCTGCAAAAAAATAAATCATGAAATTATGTGACCTAAAATCATCCCTTGTTTAAATGACGCCAAGTACCTCAATTTCAAGCGAAAGTTTCTTAATCCATAAATGTTGATATCCCCATGGCCACTGCCCAGTTGGTAATTACTCGTTAGCAAATTCAAATTGTTCGATTCGACTAAACTTCGGATCGTCTGAACGATCGCGTTGAGTGAATATGTTTCATTTGCCTCTTTTTTGATCCGAGAAATCAGTTCATAAAAACTCGTTCCATCGTCGGAATCATTGCGAAAACAAACATGGAATATGAATCTTTGAAGAGGCGTGAATCCATCGATGATGCTGGGGATTGGTGGAACTTGTACAAATGTCCTGTTCTGGAAGTTCAATTAATTACGTTGTATAATTAATGCATGTATCAACTGCGTTTTTGAATTGTAAAAGATATGAAAAATTTTCTGTACGTTCAAGTTTACATAATTTCCTTCAGGGACAAACATTTCACATTTGAAAGCCGTGAGCAAGTCTGGGTTTATATCCCGTTCGATGTTCGTATCTCCCTCGATTTCTTCGGGAAATTTATCTTTATGGGACAGCATTTCATTTTCTTCTCGTTCATCTTCTATTTTCATCAAGTGACTGGAATCTGGAATCAGAAATGAACGTCAATTGAACATTCTTATACACATGGCATTATCCGCAACAATTATACCTTTATCAGAATTGTCTGTTGTTTTCTTCAAAATGTGATCAATATTTTCCAGGTATACACGAACATCCTTGAGCACGATTTCGCCATATTTCTCTGACTGACGAATTTGAACTTGGCCATTTTTCATATTTGTCTCGCATGCTCGGGTTGTTTGTCCATTTCGTTCTAAAAATGCGTTTAAAAATTAATAAATGTAATAAGCAGTTTATTTTCTCGAAAATGAATCACGTTATTGATAATTTTTGGAGCTGGCGATGCCAAATTTTTCACTTTTTCACAAAATCAGTTACAATTTCAATATTCCAGTTTTGAATTTCGTAAATGTGAAAAATTGGATGTATGTTTTTGGATTTTGTGAATTAAAACTTTTTGGTACATTCGGATGTTTTTCCCATCAAACTGTACCTGAATGACCAACGACATTCGCGTTTTTTCCGCGTCTTCCTCGTTTTCGAGGCTTCAAATTCACAAATGGTATATCAAGACGATTGCAAACACAAGCTTCTAAATTGGATGATTGTCCGCTACAACCACACTTTAAAGAATTCAATTTTTCGTGCTTGGAGACGTGCCATTTTACAGAAGTAAAATTAGCAAATTTAGCGTCACAGTAGTTGCATTTATAGGGTTTCTCTCCAGTGTGTTTGCGCATGTGCACAAGTAATGTCTGAGGCGTTTTAAAATTTTGATTGCATATTTCGCAAAATGTGGTTCGAGCGTGCCGAGTCCATTTTTTGTTCTCAGACTTCTTGGTAACGATGCGGTCGACTTTTTTGGTAATGACGCGGTCGAGCTTCTTAGTAACAACTTGCTGATCAACACATCTATGAAACTTTAAAGAAGTGGCGTATCCAAATCTCTTCTTACATTTACTGCATTTGTAACGTTTTTCCCCAATGTGTACAATGCGTATGTGTCTGTTTGCATTTGCTTGTATTGTGAAACCTTTGTCGCATATCTCACATTTGAATTTTTTTGGTTTGAGCATTCTTGTATTATGTGTGGTGTTTTCCTCTCCTTCGATTTCAATGTTTTTCAAGTTTTCTGATAGCTCCATGTTTTGACCCCAGTGATTCTGAAAATTTTTGGAGGGATTAGTATAATATTTTAATAATGAAAATCAGACTGTGAGGCATTTTCAAAAGAAAAACAAAAATTATTGGAAATCATCATTATTGAGCATCGCATTTGCGAAATATGATTCTACAAAAGTGAAAGTCAAAGAAATTTTACATTTTTATTTTTTCATACAAAAATCCATCTTTTTTTAAATCGAACTTGAGAATTGTAAATAATTCAGATTTCCAAATTATGAATTTTGTAACATCAAGTTTGCATTATTAATTTTTTGTATTTTGGGCAAAGCTATAATTTTTTATAATTTGGATTCAAGAACCATAAGTTTTGAACCTTGATATTTTTATTTCATTTTTGAATATGCAATATGAATTCGTTCTTTGGATGGGAATTAATTTTTTAGGATACAATTTCTTTTTTTAATGTTTAAATTAGAAATCCTTATTTTGCAATTTTTTAATTCCTGTAGCATACTGGTTTTTTATATTTCACATTTGTGGAACATATTTTTGAATCAATATTTCATTTCAAAATTTATATATTTTTATTTTTAGAAATTATTTCATTCAGAAAGAATATACCAAAATGTTGAAAACTCAGTATCCTTGATATTTTTCGTGCTTACGTTCCAAATTCCCAAGTTTGAAATTTTAACAGAAAATTACAATTTTACAGTTCATCCATTAATTTTGAAAATTATAAATTCCGTTATTAATTATAATAATCGAGGAAATATGTAATTTTACATAAAAATTTTAAAAACGCACTTATTTTCAACTTCACAAAAATTGCTACCAAACTGTGATCCAAAAACGTCACAAGTCACAACTTATTTAAGAATTAAAAATAAATTTACAATTTACATACATACATGTATAGATGCTTTTGAGTGTCACAAAAAAAGTACTCCTCAATCAATATCATTATTTACGATTCGAATAAATAAACATTAATTGGAATGGCTGTATTTTAAACATTTTTGTATGAATTATCATTGCCATTTTTTCCAGCCTCCTTTTTTTGACAATCTTAATCCCCCTTCATATTACCTCACTGGTACTTAGTATTTGACAATTTACGCAAATAGAAACTTCAATGCACAAAGAAAGCCTAATTTGTCATATACTAACAAAGTTCTATGTAATAAGACCTCAATCACGAATCTTAAAAGTAACGTTAAAGTAGGATTTACATCTTTTGTTTCTCGTAAAAAATTTGCATAAACTTCGCGATAGACAATGACAACTTTTCAATTTTGTGCACTCGCGCGATGCCGTACATTTGCGACTATTCATTTCCTTGAATCGCGAATTAGTTTGTTCTAAATTTGACTAAATTCGGAAAAAACTCACCTTTTTGCGGATATTTTGAACAATAAACAACAAGCATAACAAAACCGCCGTAATGTATCACAATTGACACAATATCATCACAAAACACGTGACTCCAATTTGGCGCCAAGTTCGCGCGCATCATTGGATACGTCTTTTTTTGCAATGCAACATGGTTCAAGATTTCAAGAATAACAAAATAATTACAAATCACCTCAAACAAAAAAAAATTTCTTTGAATTACGGATTATTACGTATTACATGAATTACGTCATTTTTATTGTAAATATGGGCCAATGAAAGTTCAATAAATCTTCGAATTGGTGACTCATGTTGAATCAACTTTTTTTCAACAGAGTAATTTTTTTCATTTTTTTTTCACCGGATCCAAGTTTTACAAACGAAATAAAATGTTTTAACAATATTCAACGCAATCACGGCTGTCAGGAGTCATTCAAGTCATTCCATACTGAAGTCAAGTGCTTTTTCCATTTCTCTCACTAGCCAGAAAATTTTTTATGCAATTTCAAGTACAAATCATTAGAGAATTAAATAATTGAAGAAATATACACATTTTTGTAAGAACAGAAAGTAAGCGATTCGAATAACTTAGAATAATGTTTTGTAAAAAAGGTCTTTATGAAAAATTTATACAGGATTTCTCTTCAAATAAGCCATAGTGACGATATCCATGGTCAAGTTTTCCAAACTGATGTAGTCTTTGCTTTTGCATCCAGAAATAGGGCACCTTTGAAAAAAATTACTGAGTAAATCCAAGTGAAAATAACAAATACAACATTGTGATTTTTCAATGTGTCATGTGATTACTTCTCTACAATTCAAAAATAATAGCAGTTGGTTTCTGTGTCAAAAATGTTTTGCATGTAATTAATCAATCTATTTTTTTAAGTAATGAGAAAAAACCTGTTTTTTCACACAAGTGAAAAAATTAGTTATTATCTTCAAGCAAATCAGTGGGAAAAGTGGCATTCTTTCAGGAACTACAGAAACATATTTTTGTATTACCTCGTCCTGCGATTAGCTTTAATCACAGCCTCAACACTTGCTTTGTCATAAACGTGGCCGCAAATGTTTTTGACTGGTTCTTTCATTCGAACTTTTGAAAATGGATCGATGACATTCACTTCAGACTGACTTACAGTCATGTCATCATCGTCGTCACCATGTTTTGGTTTTTCCGCTGTAGAGAAACATTGTATACACAGGATTACAGAAAATTTAGAATTTGTAAATTTTTGAATGTTCTCCAAACTGACAAATTTTTCAACTTACATTTTTATGCTTGCAAATTTTAGACTTTTGAAAATTTTGATCAAGCCAAAAGTTGTCATAATTAAATTACATCAAGAAATTGTAAGAAATGAAAGTAAATGATTTATACATTTTGCAATTTCCAAATAAATCTAAACGTTGATTCTTTACTGGAATCGAACTTACACTGAATCAAAATTTGCATTTGTTCCGAGAATTCGGTGAATTTACTCAATTTCGAAGGATCAGGATTTATTGCATCCATTTCTCGCTCGTATTTCTGAGAACAAAACCAAAATTATTAAGACTGCACATTTTTTATATATTTGGATGAATATATAAAATGATCAACAAAAATGTTGCAAAATATGACCGAATCAATTTATTGTAAATAATCATCATACTTCAAAAACTTCGTTGGTGTCGATTTCCTCCTCATCTACATTGCTGTAATCTTGAATAAGATTATCTGAAATAGCTTGAGCTTGTCTCCATTTTTCTCCCAGAATACAATTTTTTTTAACAATATTGATCAATTCTCTCAAGAAATCGGTCTGTTGATCTCCGTCTGAAAATTCAGTTGTTAACAATCAAAATACACGCATGTTTTGCAACCAACTTTGAAAAGCATTTGAATCGTTTACATCGAATTGTCACTTTACGAAATTTGAACAAATTGATTCTTAACTTCAGAACCTTGTTTAAGTTTAACGAGTGATCGTAATTTTTTTGAGTAAATATAGAACATTCGATATACGAAAAATTATTGATAGCAACCTAACTTAGAAAAGTACAATACGAACCGAAATATTGTATGATGTTCAAAGCAGTTTTGGTGTAAGCGTCAATGTTTACTTCTGTGGCAGACTCCATTTCATTTCAAAGGTTTTTTCAGGTTTTTAAAATTAAATTACAGTTTTATCGTTTGTTTTTTTGCCAACGTTTTTTCTTTATAAACAAATCAAGTAGGCGAGAAAAAAACAGCTATATTATTTTGTTTGGTTCTGCGCAGGCGCCCAAATATTGCGATCAATGTCATCCATGTGCGTTTTTCGCAATTCAAGATGACGTCTTTTTTTTGCACCGTTACGGAGACGATTGTTAACAGTTTTTTTTCGACGCAGAACTTGAATCAAGAATTGTTATAAATGTTGACAAAGACAAACTATTCTAACATGGAAGAAAACAATGATATCATATTTGTATACATTTTATTACTGAAAATAATAAGTACATAGAAACGTATAAATAGCTCACAAGGCAAGATGCAAGGCACTTGTTTCGACGGGAATACCCTAATATGTACATACAATTTCTCGCATCATCACTGGAAGAAACGCCAATTTTTCGCTAAAAAAATCTTCAAAATATACAAAACCACCCTTTCAAAAATACTCCACGCGAATTTAGAAATACCTAAAAAACATTACATAAAAACATATTTACAATAATTTATGCCATGGACCAAAAATTCAGATCTCGTCACTGAAATTTTTTCGCCTTTTTCCAGAATAAAAAACAAAATAAAAAAACAAAAAGATGCTACGAAAAAATTGAGTCAGTTCTAAACTAGTACAAACTAGTATGTTCACTTAAACGATAAACTGAACAGAAAAAAAAAACAATACTGTTAGCAAGTACTCATCATTAAAGTGCATCGAATATCGATTATCCAACAATTTTTTAAAATCGAATTACAAAATTTGACACATCGAACAATCGAAGTCATAATCGATAAATCATGCACGATTTTTTCGGACTTGGAAATCGTGAAATAAGCAGAATACATTTTTTTCTAAATTGAATGCAAACTATGCAATGTAATATTGCGGGTACCTATTACGTTTAAATAGTCTAATAATTACCATCAGATTGTCAGTAACTTGAATTATAAAAAAGAAATCAATTAGTCGTATTATCTGGCAGGTATAAAAGTCCTCGGTAAATAACAACTTTTCGTCTGTTTCCTACACCTTTTAACAGTGACTTATGTACAACTAGAAATTTTCGATATAAGCTGCCATTTAATTTCTCGTCAAGTATTACGCTATTTCGTTAGTCTTTTTCTCTAAACGCGCTTTTGCATTTTAAGCTACGAAAGTTTCAAGTAATAAAATTATAAATGAGAAAGAAAAACAAACGTCTGAAACCAGGTAATAAATATCACAATCAAAGGACTTTTTAAAATATAGAAGACGATTCGAAGGCACAGTTTTTATTGGTTTCGGACACTTGTTTTTCGAGGATGGAAGAATACGCAATTTTCTCCGCAGGAATAGTTTAAATTGTAAAATCATCTAAAAGGTCGATTTTTGGTGATTTGAAAATGATCTATTTAGTAAGATAAATATCCGAAAAAAATTTACGAAAAACCTCAGACACCAGGAGGTTATAAAACGCAAATTATAACCCTGCGGTGTGTACAGAACTTTTTCGTAATATTATAAGCTCAGAAATTTTCTTCGCTTTAAAATGTCAAATTTTCCCAATTTGAATGATTTTCGTTGTTTTTTTCCTCGAAAAGTGAACTTTTTGTAGTTATGAAAACTAATTTAAGTTCTACACCAGAAAAATTGTTTAAACAAGTCAACAAAAACCATACAAATTTACACCCCCTCTCCTTGGACGGAGAATTTCGCCAAATAAAATATGTCCAAATCATCATGAAACGACCGCGAGAATGACATTGTAGTAAAAAAAGTTGTTAGAACAGTCTCACGAAAAATGTCTCCTTAAATTGAATGAATGACATTTTCTAAATATTGCTTCTCTTCGTCATCTCTTCGTCATCTCTTCGTTAGAAAATCTCTAAGGCAGTCTAATCGTTTTAAGTACGAGGGAGGAAATATAGGAAACCTTGTAACTTTGATTCTTATAAAAATCTTCGAAAATTCGTAAGGTTTCGAAATCCTTTATGAGGTTTTTTCTTTTTTCTATGAACGTCATTTTGTAGAAATATTATTAGAATTATTTTCGAAATTATTATTTCTCATCAAGTGCTAAGAAAATAATCTAAAGCCGAAACATTTTTTCTCTCCGAGAGAAATTTCGATGAGATAAACAATGATCTTCACGAAATTTGGCCAAATTTTCGAAATTCCGTATTTAGTAGTTCGATGTTAAACATTTTTCATTCATAACTAAACATTCAGGTGTATTCACTTCAAAAAAAAATTAAAATTAATGACACGAACATTTTAAAATTCGAAAATCTAGAAATTTTAAAATCATAGTTCGTAAAATTTCAGATTTCTTCAGCCGATTTCTTTTCTTTCTCTTATTCAAATTCCTTATTTATACATTTAAAAATACAAATCCACCGATTTTCAAAAATCTTAAATTTGAATCCAAAAATACATATAAATTCTGATAAAATAATAAGCTGCTAGAAACAATTCTTCAAAGAGAGTTTTCGATTAGAAAAAATTACCTTTTTCGCAAAATTTGGCCAAATTTTCGGAATTCCATTTTTCCGTAATCTAATTAATTACATCCTATTGTCATTCCTAATTAATAATCGAAGATAAAAAACCAAATATATCATTATATAAACATTTTAAAAATCGAAGTCTGAAAATTTTTTCGAATTTCAAATTCTTCAACCAATCTCTTTTTTTTATAAATTCTTATTTTCAACATTTTCAAAGATCGTAAATTCGAATCCAAAAATACGTATAAAAACATACGAAAAAAATTCGTAAACCTCCGAAATTTCGACAAGATTCAGAGTTACAAAGTAAAATGGAAAAATAAAAAATAAGCGTCGCGGTGCGCTAAAAAAGCGGTCACGTATCGTTCTCAGAGAGGTTGCTCGTGGGGCTGGAGGCCGTGGCGTTGTTCGTTGCGCGACGAATTGACGCCCGGCGCAGCCTGCGCGCTGTTATTGTTCTGGCCATTAAGAAATGACGCCATTTCCATGGACGGCTGTTGTCCGCTCTGTTCAGAAACATGCGTGTTCGTTCGCGTCTTTCAGATCTAGAGCGTATATGGGTAACGTACGTGTGTAGCATTCAGAAACGTAAAAAAAAAAAATGATACACAAAAAGTTCAAGTCAAGTCAGGGCGTTTAACGAAGCCTTCCATATCATCATTTTCTGACTTCCCTTGTAATTCTTAATTTTAGAAGACTCCCAAGAATCTTATAATATCTTATAAGTTTCTTAATTTTTTCTTATAAGGCACTTTAGAGAAACCTTATAAGTTTTCTGGAAAGTTTCAAGTTTTTCGATAACTTATACGCTTTTAACAAACTTATACAGTTGTTTCAAGTGCTTTATAAGAAGTGAATAATTTTATACGAAATTTGTAGAATTTAAAGATTTTTGGGAATTTGATAAGGTTTAGATTTACAAGGGTTCATTTTTTCAGGATTCTTCGAAATGATATTTTTTCAATCACAAAAATTGATCAGATTTTAATTTAGATTTCGATTGAAAAAAGGTTTTTTCATCATTTATAAATGAACTCAGCGATAAAAATTACTCATATTTATTCATATTTTCTAAGTTTACAAAAATGTGTGTTTTTTTATCCCTCCATTTTTTTATCTATCATTTGATTAGATTATACATAAATAAATTAATTGATGTGAAAATTTAGTAATTCGAAACAGCTGATTTTTGAAAATTGAAAAATTTCAAGTTTTTCTTTCGTTACAGACTTGAAAATTTGAATCAAAAACAAGAAATGTAAATGTGTAAACGTAAAAATTTCGAATTTTCGAACATCAAAATTTGTGAACTTACGAAAACTTGAATAAAAAAATTAAAATTTTAATTTTCAATGTAGTGATTAAAAATGTTGACGTTAAAACTTTCTGGTATCAAAATTGTGATGACTCAAAAATTTCAATTCAATTTTAAATCTAAAATCAATACATTTGTGCACCTTCATTTTTGTAAAAAGATAAAATACGACGTATAAAATAGATAACTTAATAAAAAAAATTAAACTCATTCAACAAATTAATAATTTTTCGTTAAAATAAAATTCAATTTTCAACGTTTCTAAGGATCGTTAAACACCCTGGTCAAAGCAATAGCAATGCCTTCATAAAAAAATTTCTCCTTGACACAAAAACATTTTTCCAAAAAATCTATTTTCTCGAAAAATTCAATTATTCAGAAAAAAAAAATTCCAGAGCAATACAAAATTCACTCGAAAATGATAAATCGATTTAATTAACAAACTTTGCTTTGTACCGTAATTTTTTTCGAGAAATTTTTCTACGCAGACAAAAATCGTAACAATAATCAATAATACACAATTGGCTGAAAATTACTGCATAAAATTAATATTGGATACGAAAGAGAAAAAAGTCGCAGAGACAGAATTTCGAGGAAAGCGTACTAAAGAGCGCGATACTTAGGTATCTCGGATGAGAAACTCACCTTCGGTTGGACCGAGGGATCTTCCGTGGATTCGATTCCCGCGAGAGGATTAGAAGTTATGTTGATTTTCGAATCTGCTGGACCGCCGTTCATTACTCGACCATTTGTCATGGGTTTTGCTGAACAAAAAAAGGATAAGTTTCAAATTTTATTTTTTTTCGAATTTTAAAACTTTCGAACTCAATAATCGAATATTTCGAGCTTTAGATGTTTCTATCGTAATTTATATAAAACCATACAAAACTTTTTTTTACGTTAAAAAAACATGTTTCATGTTCATGAAATAGAAAAGTTTCAATTTATAAACCAATATCTCAACTTGCAACACAAAACACTATACTCCATCTCACGATAAAACCCCAAAACCCATGCCCACCTTGATTTTGCGTAGCCTCCCTCAGTTGTTTCTGCTTACTCCTTTTGTAAGCAAATCCAACCGCGGCCAACAACCCGAGCACAGTGGCGCCCCCAAGCACGCCCCCGATGATGGCGTACATATTCGACTTCCTGGAGTTGTCCAACGGTTTCAATTTGTTCTCCGCCACCACCTGGGGCACGTTTTGCTCGACTTTCTTCGTCCTCTGCACCAGGACTTTCGAAAATTCCGAAGCCGCGTCCACGGAAAAACTCTGCAACTTGAACTCGTACGTCGTGTCCGGCTGCAAATGCGCTATCGTTATATTCGTGGCATTTTTTCCCTCGACCGTGGTTTTCACGTAATCCCCCGCTGAAGTCGAAGCCCTGTGGTAGACGTAAAATCCGTCGATGTCCATTGACCTGTTAAAAATAATAACATTGTTTGAAAAAAGTTGTTTGCAACCTTCATCAAGTTGTTTAGGTTGGCTATACATAGAATCAAAATTGTCTGGATTTTCTAATCAAAAAATTAAAAATTTCCAAGTTCTCTCAAAATCTCCGGAATTTCGGAATAATCAAGTACATTTTTGAAAAACCCTACAAATATCACCGGAATATTATTCTATTATTACCTATCCGAATTTTGCCAAACCAGCAAAACTTCGTGAGGTCCCAAAGCTTCGGTGTTCGTGAGCAGCGGAATCGGCATTCTGTTGCTCTCGAAACCGCCGTCCCCATTAAGGTAAAACCTAACGGAATTCGGACTGAGTTTGTTGTCGTTATTAGAATAGACAGCGGCAATCCTGAATCTGTACGTGTGGTTGGACTGAAGATCGGTGACTTCGAAAGATCGAACGTGATTCGGAATTTCCGTGTTCGCCGTCATCCATTTAGTTTGTTTGCCGTTCACTTTTTGCCCGAGTTCGCGGTACTGGACTTTGAAAATAACAGAATATGTATTATAATTCGGACTCAACAAAATGAGTTTCAGTGGCGGATCTAGGATTTAATCCTGGGGGGGGGGGGGCTTTGGTTTCTCGACTAAATTAAAAAAAAAGCGAATAATGATTATTCACTAGTATGATATGACTTTTCACTTTACAATTCAGAGTTAGAGTTTTTGTTATGTCGAAATCATGATTTTTCAATTTCACTTCAATTAATTAATTGATTTAATTCAATATAATCAAGAATGACGAAATTTTTTAATTACAATTCCAACAAACATGTATTTCGGAAATTTTGAAAATTTTGCAGTTTCGAAGGTTAGAAGTCTGGAAATATGAAACAATATTTTTAGATTGAAAAGCTTTATAGAGACGTTTTGAGTTTATAATGAACTGCGGAAATTCTAAAAACAGAATTTCATATTCTCTGAAGTGTAAAATTTCATAGTTTGATATCATTTATGTGTATATTTCCTTTTTTTAGTATTTTAATTAATGGATTCCAGTTTTGCAATGTATTAACTTATCGATTTTTCAATTTTTGTGTAGGTATTGTAATCATATTTGAAGAAAGAAGAAGGTTTGAAAAATTACACTTTCGAATTTCAGAATTTGTACCTACAATCCAAAATCTCCGAAATTCCAATTTTTTGATGTTAGACTTCCAATTTCTGAAATTTTAAGATCCAGGCTAAGAAAGATAAATTTCGCTCCATTTGGAGTTTGAATTTTGGAATGAAGATAATTTAGAATCTCGATGAATCTAATATTTTGTTATGATATAACATTGATTTTGTTATGATATCTAATTATAATTATTTCGAATTTAAAAAATTTCAAGATGAAACATATTTCAAGTTGGAAAATTTATCAATAGGTTTTCGAAGATCAGAAAATTTTGGTGAAAATTAAGATTCAAAATTATATCGTAATTTTGACGATTCATATTCCCTACAATTCTAGATTTAATTGTTTGAATCTTTAAATCCAAACCTATCAAGATTAAACAAACTGAACATTTTGAAACTTTGGAACACTTTTTTAAAAACAGTAGAATTTTAAATGATTTAAAATTTGTTATTTCGATAATTCCAAATCTCCAAAATTTCATTTTACATGTGACATGTAAGAATTTTGATTTTGGAAATATCAAATATAAACAAATTTTACATTCGGCAACTTTCAAATATTTTTGCGAACTTCGAAGTTATGATTTGTGATTTTAGAATTCGAAACCTTGAAAATTCCATTTCTGAAAGTTCGGGATTTACCTCCGGAATTTTCAATATCAAACGACTTTTTTCATTCGGAAATTTTCGAATTCATTACATATATTTCACTATACTGAAACAATAAAATCTAAAAAATTCATAATTGAAGATCACCAACTTTGAGAATTCAAAATCCAAAAAATTCCATTTTTGATTGAAATAGACTCTTGGTTGTCTTGGAAATTTAGATTTTTAGGAGTTTGGGGGGGGGGGGG
>JAPYZK010001732.1:0-27107 GCA_030522785.1 Platygaster equestris | reverse complement strand
AAAAAAAAAAAATTAAAAAAAAAAAAAAAAAAGAAAAAAAAAAAAAAAAAAAAAAAAAAAAAAAATTATTCCTCCGAAGAATAACTTAAATTTATGAAAATTCTAGAACATTTTAGAACTTCCGTAAACTCTCTCTCTCCATTCAATTTCCGCTCAAGAAACCACAGAAAACCAAAACACACGCAAAACCGAAATAAAAAGCCCAAAACCAGCAAAAGAATGTGTGAAGAAAAAGCTTCCCGAGATAAACCAAATTGAAAGACCTCTCATAGTCGTCAACTCCTCGAGCACCCTTCTTCATGTTCCGCCCAAGTCGCCTCGTTCGCGTGTGGCATCAGACGAAAAATCCGCGCATTATCTCATTTATTTATTCATCCCCGAGTCTCATAACTTCATGAATGCAATATCAAGCGTGTTTTAAGGACGCGCCGAAAACCTCGGGGAATTTTTCCGAGGCGTTGGGAACTTGTCAATCTCGCGACAGGGGAATAATGGAAAAGTTTGCAATGGCGGGAAGTAACTCCGTTTTGCAACAATATTTTGCGATTTCAATGAACGTTTTTCGCGTAGCAAACCCGTGGGATTCTGCGGAACGTGGGTTGGTTTGTTCTGGTATTTGCATTGTTTTGATGGATGGGAAATTTTTTGAATGGACCCTCTGAAAAAGTGGACAGTGATTGTTGTTGGGGTTTTTTTTTTATTGGGGGATGGGTTTCGATTGTGTGATTTGAGGGAGGGTGGGAGAATGAGATGTGTTTTTGGGACTGAGTTTTTGTGTGCGTAGATGTAAGAGGCCGTTCACTTATTACGTAACGCGATTTTTGATCAATTTTTACCCCTCCCCCCTGGGGACGTAACGTAACGTAACGCGTTTCCGAAGAAATTTAAGATCTTTGAGAATTTTGGAAATGTTAGAAATATTGGATGCAGGTCCTGAGGATTTTACAAGTTTGAAAAATTGTGAAAATTTCGAAAATTTGACAATATTGAGCATTTTGGAAATTTTGAAGAATTGGGCAATTTTGGAGATTGAAAATTTGAAAGTATACGATAAAACTAGTAAATCCGTCGAAACTGGACAATTTAAAAATCTCAACACTTTGAGTCATTCGAAAATTTCGATGATTTCAGAAATTATGGATATTTTACGAATTTTGAGAAAATTTTATTCATTCTACGAATCACAAAAACTAAAATATATAAATGTTGAGGAATCTTGAATATTGGAATATTACTATTAATTCCGATAATTTTTCTGTATTCAGAAAATTTCGAGAATTCCAAAATTTTTACATATTTTTAGTAATTGAAGAATTTTTAAATATAAATATGAGTAGAACTTTCAGAACGTATATTCTATGTTAAACATTTTGAATATTTTGTGGAATTAAAAGACATTAAGAATTTTGGAAATGTTGGAAAATGGCGGAAATTTTAGCAGTTGTTGAAATTTTAAACACTTTCGAAATCATGAAAATATGGGAAAATATTGCACATCTTTAGGATACCAAAAATTTGTCTGATTCTTGAAATTGTTTGAATATTGGAAGTTTCATTAGTTCCAGAAAGTATCAAATATTTTTAAAATTTAAATAAATTCGAAAACAGTGAGTTTTGAGAATATTTCGAATGTTGTAAATTTTGGAGTATCATAAAAAATATCTAATTTGCAAATTTTAAAAATTACGTGAAATTTGAAAAATTTTAAAATCCTAGAAATTTCAGATATTTTAAAAATCTTGCGAATTTCGGATAATTCAAGGGAAATTCAAAACTTGCGAGCATTCTGAAAGTTTCGGACAATTGAAAAAATTGCAAATCTCCAAAAATCCGAGAAATCTCATAAATACGTAAATTATAAATTAAGTTTTGAAAATGTTAACATACCAAAAAAGATCAAAGGTTTCAAAATTTGATAAATTTCGGGAGTTATGCAAATATTGGAAATTCCTGATAATTTGTAAATACCTTAAATGCGGAAAATCTGGATTTATGTATAAAATCAACGTTACGTAACGCAATTAATGCCCCCCCCCCCCTTGCCCATGTAACTTTTCGTAACATATCGCCAATCCCCTCCCCCCCGCCGACGCGTTACGTAATATGTGAACGGCCCCAAATAAAATTTTGGTAATGAAGAGGAAAAATTGATCGACCTTTGACCTTTCGATTGAAAATCTAAAAATTTGAAGTCTATAAAAATTTCAATTTTGAAAACTTACATCGCAAATTTTGATTATTTCCAAATTCGGAAATGTCTAATTTCAAACAGAAAAATCTTCGTAACACGAAAATGCAGATTCAAAAATACGAGAATGAATGAAAATTCACCCTAATTTGAGAACCTTAGTCCAAAAATCTGGGGCTTTCAAAATTCAACAATAATATCAAAATTTTCGATCATCTTCAAGTTCATAAAAAAAAAGATGTATGTTTAAAAAACCCACAACACATCCTTATAACTCAACCGAGTATGGACACCACATCCACTGATTAGGATACAACAAGCATTTGTACGATTTGAGGGTAAATTGCAGGTAATCAGTTATCACTCGATGCTGGATCCACATTCTGTATCGTCTAATGTAGTTGAACGAGATTATACAGATTCGGAGTACAAACATGAGATACCCTATGCGGGAGTGTGCGTGATAATGACTGATACGCGCACTGTCAACTGTGTCTAATGGCTGGGACTGAACCGAGTCACGTGCACCGAGGAAACGTTTCGACCGTGGATATTTGAAATTCATTCGCCTTCGAGTAAATTGAGATAGACACTCAAGGGCCTCTCGGCTCTTCAGTTTATGCTATTCGATCATCACTGGGGATATACATCACTGTCAGAACAATGAAATATATATTAAGATGAAATGCGTGTCTTGAGAAAGTGCGATTGAGTGTTGTGGAATTTTTAAGTGAATTCGAGAGTGTTCGTTAAGGACGAAAGTTGGAGATTGTTGGGGTTTTGGTGTTTGGGGAGGGTGATGGATGAGATCTTATTATATTTGGTAATTAACTAAGGGCTGGGGGGTTCGAAGCAGACAAAAGTTCGAACATTTGAGAATTTTGAAGTTCGAAAGCTCTGAGTTTTGAAGTTTTTGATAATTGTGAAGTTGGAAGGGCAAGAAGTTTCGATATTTGTGAAGTTTCGAAAATTTCGGGTATTTGAGATTTTCATATCAACGAAGTTCTGAAATTTCATAAGTTTTGGAGATTTCGTGAATTTGAAGTTTTTGGAATCTGAAATTTTGAATCATTTCGAGCAAGTTTTAAACTTTTGGACATTCAGAACATTTTGCGAATTCTGAATTTTTGGAATTTGGAAGAGTGTGGGAGTTATGAATCATTTTGTATTTTTCTTATAATACTAAGATTCACGAAACTTTTTTTCTCCGCACAGATGAAAATCTTTCAGATCGGAAATCGAAGGGCTGACGAGGCTCTCGGCCTTCGCCAACGGATTCGCGCTTTTCGCACGCGCCGCGAGAATATATCTACTATCCGGCAGACATCTCGGAGTCTGGATTCATTTTCCAAATGGACCCACGTACCAAGCTTTTTGGCAAAGTCGTTATTTAATCCCGCGATTAAATCTCTTTTTATACAAAAAATCGGCCAGCGTATATGTAAAAGGGACGTGAAATATGGGCTTATACTGCGAATTGACCGGCCGAGAAATTTTCCTGTTTCGTGCTCCGATATTTTATCGTCCAGTGCGTGAATGCAAGGGGATTTTACTTGATCAAATTTATTCGTGAGATAGGTACATTTTCCGTACTTTTTTTCGGCATTTCCACTGAAAATTCCCTTCAAAGTAAAAAGATCATCAAATGTATCGCTATTGACAATTCGTACGTAAAAATGATTTGATTACAAAATTTTTTTACATCAACTTAGAATTTCTCTTTACATCTACCTTTCGATCAAAGTTATGTTTTTTTTTTTCCATTTCCGTCGATTTTAGGTTTTCTAACTACTCTGGGATTCATCACTCGAAATTTGTTAGATCCAATCCCCTAAATAAATTACGTCTCCCAAAGTTCAACTCCCCCACGAATTTTCCATCTCGAGATCCTTGGATAAACGAGATGCGAAGATATTGTTCGCTGCGTCAATGTTGAAATATCGTCATTACTTAACTTGAATTATGCGCGCATCGTATGCAAATTTTCTTGGTATTTCCCCGCGACTACGACGCCCTGCGGCTACGGCAGTCGCGAAAGGGGGTGTTCATTCGACGAAATGTATGAAAGGAGGCGTAGGATTTGGATGTGGAAACGAGGTAGCTAACGCTTCGTTATCAACCTCCTCTCTCGGTGAGTGAGGAAAGGGTTGGGGTCGCGCAAGAGAGCACTGCGATTTCGCGTTTGCCTCAAATTATATGAGACGCCGGGGGTAAAAACGAAACGAAAGACACGAGAAACCGCAACTTTGATAACTCGTGTAAAAATTCCCGAATATCTCGAAATCTGAGGATACAAAAATCCAGTAGAATTTCCGAAACTATTCTTATTCCCAATAAATCCACGAAAAACATCCCGAAACCTCCATTTCCCTCTGAACAATTTTCTTCCCCACTTACTCGAAAACCCTGAAAAAACTAACCTCCTCATTTTCGTGCGAGATTTCCCGCGTCACCGGGAGCAACTCGGAAAGCGAAAAAAAGCGCCACGAGTTTGCAGCGTAACGACGAACGTTTTAAAAGCTACCCTACGAAATTACCCACTCACAGCGACTCCCGGAACAATGCTAATGACCAATTAAGCCGTGACTTGGGTGAATCGCGCGTTGCTCTATTAAACGTACACGTCCCGTCATAACTCGATAAATGCGCGTCACAAAGGCCGGATTTTCGGTCGAATCGTACGTGACGTCGATTATTGTCGCAATTATGATAATCGCGTTATTCCTTCGATAAAACCCCCGTGACGAGGGGTGGATTTTGGGATCATAGCGGCCGAAAGCGTCCGAGCAGGACGGGATCCGCTCGTTAACGAGCGCCCGGATAAAACGCCGAAACGCTCCGGTAGGCGGCGAGATTAATTAAATTATTATTTGAGCGCGTAATTATCCGCGTCGCGCGGTCGTGGGATAACGCGACTTCCGCGTTGTGGACAAGGGCATGGGTCTCGAGGATTCTGAACGCCGGGGGACCGAATTTTGAGAGACGGAAATTTCGTTTCAGGAATGGGTATTTTTGTTCTCGGTTTTTACGAACTTTTCGAGCTTTGGACTTTAGATTTGAGTATTTTGGAGGAAGATAGGGGGGGGGGACGTTATGTCACCATATAAATTTTTTTTTATTTTTTGAGATAATGAAAAAATTTAACAAATTATTGAATTTTTGAATTCGCAAATTTCCTCAAATTTGCACCGATTTTCAGAATTTGCAAAATTCTGAAAACAATTGGAACTAGGCAAAAAATATGCAAAACATCCATATATCACAGATATAAATTGCTGGATTGTCGAATTTAAAGAAGTATTTGATGATCCTTCGAAAATACACCAGAAATATGGAAATTGTATCCAGAAATTCATGAAATTTCGTCATTTTTCCAATTATAGTATGTCAAAAAGTTACGATACTTAAAGAATTCCAACAATTTCGAAATACTTTACAACTTTGAAATCGTGAGATTTTTACAAGTTCGAAATCTCTGGACTCTAGAACTTTGAAATACGTAAAAACTCCAGAAAGCGCAAAGTTTACAAAACTTTAAACATGCTGAAACTCCATTATCTGTCATCTTTGAAATTGTCAAAAATTTCGAAGTTCTTGGACATTTTTAAAACTTACAACATTTCCGAAACTTTACAAACTTTAGTACTTTGTAATTTCTCGGAACTTCACAAATCCATAAAATTCCGAAAATTCCAAAGCTTCGAAAATATCAAAACTTTACTACTTCGAAGCTCCAAAATCTTGTAATGTCAAAATTTTAGAAATTTCTTCGCTTAAAAACTTAAAAATACTCGAAAATTTGCGGAATTCCGAGAACTTTAAAAATGTCGAAACTCAATAATTTTTTATCTTTATAACTCTCAAAAACTTTCAAATTTCGACAATTGAGAAACTTCTCAAATTTACGTAACTTTAGAACTCCATAGTCATTCGAAATTTCAAAATTTCGAAAACTTTAAAAGTTTCAAAATTCAGAAACTTGAAAACCACGAAATTTCAAAAATTTCGGAATTTCTAGGCTTCGAAGCTTCAAAACATTCGAGCACTTGAAAACTTTTGGAATCTGCAGAGCTGTAGAAATGTTAAAACTTCATGATTTTCAATTTTGAAAAATTCAAAATTCCAACATTTTGAAAACTTGTAGAATTTCCAAAACTTCCAAAACTTCACAACGTCATAATTTGTCGAAAATTCAAAATTCCAAAGCTTCATAACTTCCAAAACTTTATAATTTTGGAATTTCAAATTTCTAAACTTTCAAAAATTTCGTAATTTTTAGACTTTAAAACTTCAAAAGAGGTACAAACTTCAAAAATTGCCAAATTCCTGGACCTCATTCCCCAACCTTGAGTTTCTACCTTCAAAAATGTCAAACCTTAATAATTTTCAATCTTGAAAATTCTCAAGTTCCAACGTTTTTGAACATTCGCAAAAAATTCAAAATTACAACTTTTTTGAAAATTGTAAAATTTCCGAAACTTTTTTTTTCCAAAACTTCGCAACTTCATAAGTATTCGAAAATTAAAAATTCCAAAGCCTTATATGTTTTAAAATGTCAAAATTTAAAAACTTCAAAGTTCTGAAATTTCAAAAATTTCGGAATGTTTAGACTTCAAAACTTCAAAATAGGTACAAACTTCAACAATCGTAGAATTAGACCTTATATCCAAACCTTGAGTTTTTACTTCAAAAAATGGCAAACCTTAATAATTTCCGGTCTCGAAAATTCTAAGACTTCTACGTTTCGATATTTTTAGGCCTCCTCGTATTTCCGAAACATCAAAATTCTAATTAATTACTCATCAAAACATTGAATTGAGAAGCCCCGCTTAAAATCTTCCTTACAATCGATCAAAACAACAAAAAATCACTAAAAACCATGATAATCGCCAATGATTAGTGTATCACCATTCCAATCGACCAAAATCCGCCAAGACCATCGACCATATCCGAAAAATCGCGTCCCAGCCATCAATAACTTCGTCATCTACTCTCCGAATTTTGAGCCAAACACCCTCCACACACAGATTTATTAATTGAAATCGAGATTGACTCGCTGTCACGAACAACTTGATTAATGGATCATCGTATCGCGAGCCTTTCAGCCAATAACCTCACTGTAATGTAATGGATATTTGTGATATTCAATATCATGCCCACAATACCCAACAAACGCACAACGTGTACCACGCTCCATTATATAAGAAAGAAAATCCCTCTTACCAAGTTCATAAAAAAAAAATAGCTGCATAATTAAAATTTCGATCTAATTCCGTCAACGAACAAGAAATAAAAAATATCCAGCTCGTTAGGTGATCTCGGGGCAAAATGGGGACAATGGATGGCTCAAGTAACCGCTTGTGTATCTAAAAAATTTTCCTCCATAAACGTAAGACTCCCAAATTCCTTCTCTTCCTTCCCTTTCACAAACAAGGTCAAGGGGTCACCTCCCAACCCCCTAAATTCACCACCTTTCGCAAAAGCCAAACTCGACTCGCCTTTGACCGATGCCTCTTTAATGGCCAGAAGACAAATCCTGCATTAATGGCCGATCTATCACTTAACGCAGCGTCCCTGACTCTCGCGGGACTTTTAGCCCGTACTCTTTTCCCTGCCAGCTCAAACTGATGTATGACTCCTGATTGGAGTAACTGTACACACGCGCGGGGAACGAACCGATCCGCCGTCCCCTGGGGTAAACGAGTTTTCGCGTCTCCTTCTCCGGTTTATCCCCGGCTGAAATCAAGATCCAGGAAAACGGGTATCGAGTGGGCTGCGCGGGGTGGACTCCCGATACATCAATTCGTAGTCCCGTCGCCTTCGGGGAGGCCGGACGCCGCGAGGGAATTTTCGTGATAAGTGAAATGGACTCGTAACAAGGCTTTGGTGGATGGCCTAGGGGTCGTAATCAATGCGGTGAGAGTCAGGGGAGGTATGGAAGTTTTTTATAAACAATCATGAAAATCCATCATTCATTCTCTACTTGAGAATACAACCCCAAAAATGAAGTTCCAACCCTTAAAATGCCTTTTCGTCGATTTTACAACCTCTCTCAATTTCGGAAATCGTTAATATATCCTCAATCACCCCCGAATCGCCTTATAATCAACAGCCCCAATTAACTCCACATCCCATAACTGTTAACAGCGCTCCCAAAATGACATGAAACGTCAATCGGCGATTAAGCGGGTCTGGCGAGAAAACGCGAGGACACTCGAACTCTTCAAAAGCTCCTAAAAGCTTTTTAACGTATCTCGAGAAAGTTCGTTAACCGTCCTGAGCTTTTTTCCTCTTCATTTCTTCTCCACCCTCCGGGGGCAGAAACGCTTTTCTGCCCTTAAATATTTAATATACATTTGCTTTCGATCCGGCAAATAATGTCCCGAGCCCGGTAATTCCCGGCGAATTAAGACGTCAAATAAAAATACGGCTTCAGTCGTTTCCAGCCGCCCTTCGTTTCGAGCGTTAATCGACCCTCATCCCACGAGTCCGGAGCTTTCTTGCGTTATTTCCTTTTCATTTCAGCCGGTCTCTTTTGCACTCGCGATTTTACGTTTTATGAACAGTTATGGCGTAACTTTATTACGACTGGGAAACTCTTCGCTTTCTGCGTTTTACGGATTTTTTAAGGGGGAAGGCGAGTGCAGGGGCGGGTTTTGGGCAAGCACGTAGCCAGGGAGGAGGCTAAAGGGGCTGGAGCCCCCCCCCATCCCCATCCCCTCCGAAATACTGAAGAATTTGGAAAATCGAGCACACTGAAAAAAAGTATATTTAAAAAAAATGATAGAACAAGACTGATTCTCACAATTGTCAAAATTCTCGAGGAACATGATGATTTTTAACATTTTCAGCATTTCAAGATTTTGAACAACTTTGGGAGTTTTCAGAGTTTGAAGGAATTCGGGAATTCAAGAAGTTTTTAGAAGTTTGAAAGTTTTCAAAATTTCAAAAATTTTGAAAATTTCGAAGTTGTGAAAAGGTTTTCAAAATTCTGAAAATTCACAATATTTTGATAATTCTTGAGATTACAAAGATTCCACGAATTTTCAACATATCGAGAAACTTGATGATTTTGAATATTTTAAACTTTTCAAGATTTTCAACGATTCCGCGGATTTTTTAAGTTTAGAGTATTTTGAGAATTCCAAAAGTCTATAGAATTTAGAACATTTCAAGAATTTCAAAAATTTTGAGAAATTCAGATTCCAAAAAGTTTTGAAAATTCTAAGAATTTAGGCAATTTTCATAATTCTTTGATGAAACTTCAATTTTTGGATGTGTTAAATTAATTTCTAGTAAAAATCACCTTAGCCCCTCCCGGACGAAATTTCTGGCTGCGTCCCTGGTTTTGGGGGTTGCAATTGGAATTTATTCAATCGAAATTTAACGTTTAAGAAAGAGAAAAATTTTGTTTTTGAGTTATTGATGAGTTTCGAGATAGACTATATTTTTTTCAAGTTCGATGAATTTGAAACAATGATCATGTTTCTAGACATTTTTGGGAGATTGTCTGCGAGTTTTTGAATTGTGCGATATTTTCGAAATTTTTAAGTGGAAATAATATGAGGTTCATCAAAATTTACCACATCATGATTTTTTGCCACTTTTTGTGAGCTTTTTAGGTATCTTCCTGATTAATCGTCTTGGAAATCGTACGCAATTTGAAAGCAAGAATTTTTTCGAATTGTCAACCGATTAATGCATTTTTGAGAAAAATATGAAAATTTTATCAGTATAAAAAATTTCACAATCATCAAATTTCATCATTTCACTTATTATAATTATTGAAAACTTCTTCAAGTTCCATCGCGCATTTCATAAAAATTACGGAAAATCAATCAGATGATTTGAAAATTGTCTATGATTTCCAATCATCGTCGTTTCAATGAACCAAAATTTCTGAATCGACCCTTTTTCCTGTAAATTCTTTCAACTCGATCTCGATGTAAACGCTGGACAAATCGCATCAAATAAATTAGCCGCATTCGTCGTTGCTACACCCGACAAACCGGACCAGATTTTGCCCTGAGGGACGAGCCAAGTCGGGATGAGCCCGATAAGAGCTTTTATAAATCTCCCTCGGAAAAAAAGTTATACCACCGAAATTGGAGCTATAATTGGCTAAACTTCACCCGGATTAGAGTCCGCATTCCGGTAAGATGCTTTGATCGCTTTTGATCCCGCAACAAAAATTGCTGTCTCCCTCAGAAGGGAATCGCAAAGAAATACGCGCAGGAAAACGTTCCAGATTTTTTTCCAAATTGATTTTATCGATTTGTTACATCTCAGAAAATTAAATTGCCTAGAAAAGAATTTTTTTCTACATGTAAATACTATCATTCAACTTCGTGTAAAAAGCGCGTACTTTTCCCATCGTCATTTTTGAAACTCATTTTTGTCACGTTGTAAAATAGAATGAAATTTGTTCTATTCGCAATTGTCTTATAATTTCATTTTACGAGAGTGAGGTTTCTCAAACAAATTCAAAGTCACAAGAACCAAAAAATTATTATCACACTAGTTGCGAAAGGAACGGACACAGCAAGAAATTATCCGCACAAAATACCCCCCCCCCCCCCCCCCAGTTGTGAAATGTACTTTTTTTCAATCATACTGCATATGTGGAATACATTTCCCACCTCACAATCACTGCACACTTTCCACCCCGTTGCGGAAACGCGAAAACGATGTTAATTGAAACTTCCATTCCCCTATGCGGCGCATTCGAAACCGCGCGAGGTGCAATGCATCTGGATCTACGTGGACGCGCGTGCATTTTGACCAAGATAGTTTCGAGGGGGCTGGTAAAAAAGGGACGGGCATGGGGGGTGGGGGGAGGGGGGTTATTTATTCGCTCGGCGGTTTCTACTTTTTGCGGGCTTCTATTTTACGTCACTGCTTGCGATTCCGAGTGAAAACGGTGGCTCACGTGCGAGCCGTATCACAGATACAGGCGCACGTGTGCGAAGGAAATACTGGAATTTGCGTCGTTTATCGTCGCCGCCTTCCTCCCCGGGCGCGCTATCGGCCCCGGGCCCGGGAAAAATATTTCCTACGCGCGATTCTTCTGCCCGAATCGTTAATGTATTCCGAATGCACGGCTAACGACGCCGTCTTTTCCGGAGAGATAATTCTTCAAAATTAGATGACATTATTCAGAAATTGGGATGAATTTTACGTTTCAGAATTATGGAGAATTTTCATGAATCTCGTAGAATTTTCTCGAATATTTCTGACTTGGGATTAATTTCAATCAAATATATATATATTTTTTTTTTCAAGGAGAAAACCAACAGATTTTTGGAATACTTTTTTCTAAAATTCTAATTTATAATTTTTATTGGAAATGTAGGATCTGGGAATAAATGTATCTGGAATTATTGTTAAAAATTGCGTGGTTCATCTTTGTTCTGCAGAATAATCAAAAAATATTTTCCATTAAGTAAAATGTACACAGATTGTCCTGAATTTCAAAATTCCTTCAAGTTCTGAAACTCCCATATCAGACCCCCCACCCATACTTTCGAAACACGTCGCAAATCGAATTTTCATCGCCTGTATCACAACCTTTTTTTTACTAATCTGATTATTTATTGTTGCGGTGTCCGCGTTTCGCGGTTTCTATGCATTTCCTCTGATCGTTTTTTTCCCCCGCTGTTTCGGAGCCGAGGGTAAGGGGAGCTTTGGCGCTCGTAATAAATTTCAGGAAAGGAGATGCGAGTGGTAAAATACAGTAGCGGCGGGCGTAAATCATCGAACGATAATGCCGGATGTCAAGCCAGTTCGTTTACGAGTACGTTGCTTGAGGGGTTTTACGCGTTAGCCCGGTCATCCAGAAAATTCAATGTTTTCGATTCTCAAAGTGCCCGCTCGTATGGAACATATCTCGTGATTTCTCACCTTTTTTCCGGTTTAGGGGAAAATTTTTTAGCAGAATTCGTATTTGTGATTAATTTTAGCTATGATTATTTTTCTCGCATTACGATCTTGTGGTAATTTTTATTGTTTTATTTTCATTTTTTTATGTATTAATCAATTTTTGATTATGCATATATTATTATTTCGGTCATCATCTAACCTAGGGGATTTTTGATTATATGTATGTTTGTAGATATTTTTCTGTTTCGAAGATACGTCTTAAATTGAAATCGTTCATGCTCAAAATTGTGTGGATTCATTCAATTCTCGGTTCTTGAGAAATGTCATGTTGAGAACGAGATGAAATGTCTCGCATTGTGACAGATTTCGCCTGTCTTCGTGGGAATAGAGATTGTATAAGGTGATGGTTTTCGATTCAAAATCGTTGCAAGCTTGACTTTGGTGAGTGACGTTCATAGAATGAAGAAATGTAGATCCGAGGAAAATATAATGACCTGGGAACAGGGCTCCGGTCAGAGTAGGACGTCCACAATTTTCCAACATTTCTTAAAAAATACATGAAACTTTTTCGTGTATCAAAGTTCTAATCGCAATTCCCGAAATTCCAATTTCCGGCTCAACATTCAAAATTTTTAACTTCAATTTCATGAAATATGAATCGTTTATTGATTCTGAATGATCCACAAGTTTTTAAAATAATTCCACCATATTTTTAGATTCACAATAATTTCCCAAATTTCCGTAGAATCCCCCAAAAATCCCTTAATTTTCTAATTTTTCTCAAGTCGAAGAAAAACCGTTTTCCTTAACTACTAGCAACCCTGAATGCGCTCATGCACAACAAACCTCGTTTCAGAGGCACGAATCCGGTGTTTTCACACTCGCGCTTTGGTATAATTGATGTTCATTTCCGTATTTCTGCGGGTCTAATGGATTTCCCGGGTTCTCATAACAAGGCTATACATCGCGAGGGAGGCAAAAAGCATCTCGGGTCCGACTGACCTAACTTAATCAAGAGCGTTACTTGGAGGTTTCGCGATTAGCGAGCAAATAGCTTCGAATTTCGTCGTGTGTACGCTCGTTAGAGAGTCGATTACGGTCACGCCGTAAATCTCACTCTGATAATCGTCGGGAGAACCCATAAATAACCACGCCACCGCATGTCCGGCAAAGTGCATCTCCCGATACTTTCTAATATTCTCCAATAAAAGTCAATTTCGACATCATTTTCAGACTCTTGGGTAAAGAAACAGTGTTTTACGGAGTATGAACTTATGTATGGAGAATTATGGAATCGTGGATGAAATTGCGAAATTACGTGATATTTGGTTTAAGTACTGGAATTTTATCATTCCAAGAGTTTTGGATTCGAAATTATGCACTGATTATTTTATGTACAAACTTTTTAATGTTTCAAATTCAAATTGAGTGCATTTTTTGAGAATCATAGCATTTTCTCATCAACAAAACAATCGCATGATCGTAAATGTTCATTTAATTAAGCGAATTTCAGACTTTTCTACAAGTTTTCAATTTTCGCCATTAAAAGCTGTTTCGACTACAAAATTGAAATGGAAAATCTTATACGAAAACAAACTTCCATCCTGGTTTTATATTCCATAAGCGAAGTGCATTAATAATGCATACAAATTAAAATAATGTCCATAGACTTGACTTGTGGTACTCATTAATGCAACAATGCGCGCTTCATGAATTCACCAATGTAGAACTGACAACGAAAATGAATTAATTTAATCGAAAATGTGTTCTGCATTCGTTCCGAATTTCTTTCGAATTCGGGGGATGGAATAATGAAAAATGATTCTGCTGCTGCGAAAAATGACCTCTCCTATCCATTTTTTTCCTCATTTAAACTCAACTCGAAAAATCTAAGCACTGGCAAGCGGAAAAAAGTTTCAAGAAGGTCTCTTGAAATTGTCTAATTTCTCCGTCATTATCACAAACAGACAGAAGTCATTAGATCATGATTGAATAAATTCTCCAATTACAGTTGATTCCAAAATTTCATCCAGGTCTCAAAAAAATTCCCATTTCACCCGACGAACGGAACTGATCTCGTAAAGAGTCCTGCATTCGGCGGAATCTTGGAACATATGAACTATTAGGACTAATAATAGTCAACTGTACCACCTTACGAGCGCGAAAGCGAGTGCAAGTCGTAAACGCCAAGGGAAAAAAAAGCGGAGAAAGCAAAAAAGAAAAGATAGAGGCGAGTGCTGTGAACAGGACAAAGACAGTTCCATGGGCGAAGAAACCGACAGCGCGACAGGGCTAAAAAGAGGGCAAAAAATGGCGGCTGCGGCTCTTTCGCGCTGTTTATTGCGCGTCGTATATTATGACGCCGCCTCTCGCGAACGAGCTAATTAAATTTAGAAATACACATTTCGTCTATTATTCGCCGAGTGACTGATTATTCCGCGCGTGACATAATTCAGTCCCGGGGAAGTTGACTCGGAATTTAAATTAGAGGTGCAGTTTCTGTTGTAATTGAAAAATTGTGTTCTATATCAGGAAATTTTTTTCCAATTTCATACTTTTATTATCCAGAGTTGATACCAATTTGCAGACATTTTCGAAAATGCATGAAAATGCTTGGAAAAATTTGAACTCAGGAATGGAGAAATGAAAACGTCGAAATTGAAACTAATCATGAAAATTTTTCTAAAATGTTTCACATCTGACAATATGATGAAGAAAAATGAGAAATTCTGATTTTTTTTTTTTCGTGCTTTTTCGACCCTAATCCAAAATTTGTCTTTGCATGCACCGGAATTCCTGTTTGACTTTGCGAATTCGACGTTTCGAATCGTTTGTTCATTAATGGAAAGTAAGGGTTTGAGGGAAGAGAGAAACGGCTTATTCAATCTCAGTTCAAAACTACATCCCGTAATTCCAAAAGTTGAATTGTACTGCGTTTTGCGTTTTGCTCTTATTTCGCGAAAGATTGGAAGCTCAGTATAATATTTGATAAACTTCCGAAGTTCTGGGTATAAACCAGACTTCGTTATCTGCTGTAAAGCGCGGTGCATCGGTTCGGAAAATATGCATTTAAGCAGTTACCGCTTTAAATGGATATTAGAAGTGCTGAAACCGAGAATCTCGTCTTGTCGGCGCTCATTTTCCAATCGTTTGTTTCATCGATGTCGCGGTTTATTGTTTCAATTTAATTTCACGATGTTTAAGAACTTATCGATCGTTTCGAAAAATTATGATACAATATTCGGCTCGACCTTCAACTTATTACGTATTTGTCATTTGGAATAATAAATTATAATACTGGAAATTCATCAACAAAAAGTCTCACGAGTGAGATTTTTTTTCAACTTCAACATTTTTCAACGACATCAAAGTACAGAAAAAGAATAAGTCACTATTCAAAGTTACTTTGATTGATGTTGAATATTCCAAATTTCGGAAAATATCGTTCAAAATTCAGGAAATTTCGAAAATTTGTGAAATTCTTCCACACTTTTCTGCATTGGAGAAATATTATAAAGGCAGTCATTCACTAGTCAAGCAATCACGAGAAAAATCTTAATCTCTAATTTGTTGATTTTTGGATAACATTTGTTGAGTGTTCAGACCTTTGTAATAAAAATGAAAAAAATTTACAGCTTTCATAAATACTTCCAGTCAATATAACTGCAAAATTGTGTACCAGAAACTTTTATGAAGATGCGAAGTCGTTTTTATGAACATCGTTTATTGACCAAGAATCGATGACCGCGAAATCACCATCGATTGTAAAAAATAATCAACGGTTTGGTGCCCGCGAATTTTTCAATTTCACGATTCGAAGTGGTGGCGCGGTATTGAACGTTTGCGGCTCTCATATTCCTCGATGCTTTTCGAGAGGGAATCGTAAACCGCAGGAAAAATAAAACATTCACGCCAACTAAAGATTTTCCCCATTTTCAGCACCAATTTTACGATAACACATTTTTTTCTATTTAATATCAATATAAAAATGATTACAAATATATCTCCTCAATGAATTCTGAAAAGATAATTTTATAATATTTTAAGTCAATGTGTTTCTGTGCCGAAAATTCCAAATACCAAAAATCTTCTATTTCTTTTTTCCCACTTGCTAAAAAAAATCCCTGGAGACGATTCAAACGAAGTACTTTTCCCAACACCCGCCAGCTGTTGCAAAATTCAAGAATCCCGAACGCGGAGTCGATCGCTAATCACGAGGACTCCCCTCCTCCCTTAATTTATAACCTCGCAATTCCTCCCTCGGTTTTCTCACCAAAAGCAACCTGCTTCCACTTTCTCCACCTTCATTATTATCCAGTCTGAACTCACTTCCACCACCCCCAGGGCAACGCTTATTTAACGGCGACCGCCTAAAAGCATCGTAAACGTTATGGCTGAACTCGAGGACCTGCATTTGGGGGGGTGCACGGCCACGTATGCGTGCTCGAGTGAGGCGAACTTCCGACGAGTTGGGGCTCACACATGGGACTTAATTTCCGAGACAAATGGCACTAAAAATAATTTTGAGGGCGGTCGACTAAACGAGGCTCTCGATTAGCGTACTCTCGCTGGGTTTCTTGGTAACAGGTGTGTTAGGGGATGTTTTTTCTTGGGTCGTGTTGGTTGGGGTGGAATTTTTTTTGGAGGAGTTCGAAATGTTGGGGGGGTTCAGACTGATGGAGGAGATGAGAAAGTTTCTTTCAACTTTTCGTAGTTGACAATTTTTAGATTCTACATTTATATTCATGATTTAATATTTGAGCTGGAATTTTGTTTAAGAGACGAATTGATGACTTTTTGAAATGTGAAATGAGAACATTGAATTCTTTTTTCCTGTACACTACGAGCATTTGATGATATCATCACTGTAAAATCTTCAAGCCCAGAAATACAATTCTAAAACGAGTCTTCCTTGTCCGGAGATTCCCAAATGGATTGTTCACGGTGACGTTTCGCCAGCGCCGAAAATATCCCCGGTATGTAGAAAAGGGAACAAACGTCCCAGATGTACATTTTTTCCCCACATTGAATCTGTCAACTCGGAAATACGTTTCACTGTGATTACGGATTTTTATTCAAGTGATTCGAAACTGGAATACGCAGGTGAATAACCTGAATCTGTTCAACTCATTTAAATCAGAAATAATTAACTAACGGAAGGATCCAATTCTGGTACTTGATTCTCAATTCGAAATTTTCCGTAATATTCAATCGAAAATTGCGAATTGTCCATTTTCCCATAATTAATTACTTCAAAAATTAACATTCAGAAATTTCAATAATTTTTGGGCAGTTTTACTCCCATTTCCATATTCCCAAACTTTTGGTATTCTCTCAATTCAGACACATATATTTTTGTTTACCTCGAAACTGTGACTATCTTGAAGTACATAAAAACTGACATTCTGATTTTTTGGATCCTCAACACCTCTTTCCCTAAAATAAACTTCCGAATATTGCTCAAGGAGCAAAATCCCTCGCCCCTCTCCTCTAGAACCCCTTGAATTTTCAACATCCCCATAAAACCAACGTAAAGAAAATCACCCACTGAAACACGATATCGATCATCCCCAATATCAATAATCCGATCATCCCCCTGACGACCTCCCTCGCTCCGTTTTCAACCCCCTAAAACCCTTCGCAAAGACAAATGATCTCGCATACTTAGCGAGTACTTGACTGTGACAAACTGTCCCGAACGCCCAGCATGCGAGGTCCTTCGTCTGCGGAGGAAAATTCCTCCCGAAGAATTCCCCCCTTTCCCTCGAGCTCGGCCAATTTCCTGAAGGAAGACGAAGAATCGACGGTCCTGACTAATCGCCGTCGAGTTCCGCTCGATTTTTTTGCCGGCTGTTGAGGCGCCGCATTTGAATTATCCTCGGGAGGGAATTTGATAAGATTACAATGTTGGGTACCCGAGGCAGTGGCCTCGTTAGGATAAGCGAGCACAAAAGGCGCCTTGACGAATCGCTGGATTCCTTTGAAAAAGGGAGGAATCGGAATTATCCGCGGTTAAACGTAACGGGTAATCGATGGAGGTCCGTAATTCACGTTTCTCGGATCATCCGTCGCGTGTGTTGCGGCTGCTGGAATTGGTCTCGATGGGGAAAGAAAAGCGCCTTCTCGGGAGGGGAAGGTTTATGGGGCTTAATTTTTCGAGTTTTGGGAATTTTGCAGACCATGCCGGCATAAACAACGCTTATGTGAGGGATGTGTGAAAGTGAGGATGAATTTTTGGGCAAATGTCCTCAATTTTGTTTTGACTGAGAATTGAATGTCTCAGAATTAGATTGAATCGATGAATCCTGGTGAATTTCGTTGATCTTATTCTATAAAACGAGGACATAGAGATTACGTTCGGGAGGGGCTATGGAGATTTTTACTCGAAATTGATTTAACAAGTTCGAAAAGTAGGGTTTGACTAGAGAATTATGGAAATTTCTTGAATTCTGAGAATTTTTGTAACTTTGAGAACCTGAAATTTTTAATTTTTTTAGAATTCTTGTAATTTTCAAGATTTTCTGGCATTCTGAAATTCTCAAAATACTCCGAATCTTGAAAATTTGAGAAATTGTTGAAAATCTGGGAATGTTCGAAATGTTGAAAATGATTAAGTTTTTAGAAGTTTTAGAAATTTGTGAAATTTCTGGAATTTCAATAATAACGGAGGTATTGTGAATTTTCAGAATTCTTGAAACTTTTTGAATCTCTGACAATTTCAAAATTTGCGAAATTCGTCAAAATTCCAAATAGTGTTAAGATTTTTCAAATATTCTAAACTTCACAATTCTTCAAAATAATTAAAAGTCTTGGAATATGTTCAAAATGTTCCAACTAAACAGAAGTTTTTCGAAATTTTAGAAATTGGTGAAATTTTTAGAATTTTAAGAATTAGAAAAATCGCTTAATTCACAAGATTTTCGAAACTTTTTTGTATCTCTGAAATTCCTATAATTTTCGCAATTCTGAAGATCGTCGGAATATCAGAAACTCTCGAAATTCTCTAAATTCTTGAAAACTTTGAAATGTTCTAATTATCAAGTTTCTCGAAGTGTGAAGAATCCATAAAATTTTCGTAATTTCAAGAATTTTAGAATATTGTAAATTTTCAAAATTTTCGAGACTTTTCCAAATCTCTGAAATTTCCAAAATTTTCGGAATTCTGGGAATTGTGAAAATTATAAAAAGTTCGGAAATGTTTGAAATCTTTCAAACTTTAAAATTCTTCAAAGTAGTTGAAAATCTTGAAAAATGTTAAAGATGTTTCAACTGAACAAAAGTTTTTAGGAATTTCAGAAAGTGGTAAAATTTTTCAAATTTTGAGAATTATGGAAACTGCCTAACTCTCAAGATTTGCGAAACTTGTTTAAGTCTCTGAAATCCGTACAATTTATGAAATGCCGAAAATTGTCGAAATACGAAAAACCTTCGGAATTCTCTAAATTGTTGAAAACCTTGAAGTATTATAAATGATCGAGTTTCTCAAAATGTAAAGAGTTCGTAAAATTTTCGCAATTTTGAAAATTTCGAAAATAGTGAATTTTCAGAATTTTTGAGACCTTCAGATATCTCTGAAATTTACGAAAATTCTGGAATTCTCGAAATTTTTCAAATTCCAGTAACTTCCAAAATCCTCAAAATACTGCAGACTTTGAGGATTCTCAAAATTGTTAAAAATTTTAAAATGTTGAAACTATTCCAAATCCGCAAGTTTTTCGAAATGTCAGGAATTCGTCAAATTTTCGTAATTCCATTTATAAAAATACTCTGAATTTTCAGATTTTTCAAAATTTTTCTTCAACAATGAAAGTCCCAAAATTTCTGAACATTTGAAAATTTTCAAACTCCTAAAAACTTTCAAAATTCTCGAAATCCCCCAAACTCAAAAAATTCCCAAAATGGTTTAAAATCTTCAAATGTTGAAAATGTTTAAAATTATCAATTTTCTCGAAAACTTTAACACTCTTGTCAAAATCAGTATTGTTTTACTATTATTTCAAAGAAAAATCCAGCCTTTTCGCAATGGGCTAGATTTTGCAAACTTTTCTGAATTTCGGAGTGGGCTTCAGCCCCCTAAGTCCCCTCCCTGCCTACGTGCATGCTATAAAATGACTCTTCCTTCACTTATTGAAAAAATTTCCCAGTAATTGCGAATATTGATAGCTCCACAATCCATAGTTTTCAACGCGCCAGCGAAATAGCTCCAATTCGACAACAAAACAGAAACCCGCACACAAAGCCTTCATGATTCGCGGCAATTAAAACTTGAATTGGAAGTAAATTGCCGCGGCGGAAATATGCCGGGAGATGGATTTTCCGGAGCTGGTCCAATATTTGGAATAGCTGTAGCTAAACAAATAGTTGTACACAATTTACAGGGAGTTGTAAATGAACGTCGGAATTAATTGTGTCCAAGTTCTGCCTGTCCGTGCGGCAGCAGCTACGAGGGTCCGAATTTACGCTTGTTAACGCCCGCGCGCCAGTTTCTCAAACTCGGCGAAACTTGAGCAGCCGAACAAAGATTCCTTCAACGTTTCAACGCGAGTTTCTCTGGCCCGGATCACGAGATTTCAGCGTAAAAGGGGGCGATGGATGCAGTGAGGTAGTTATCGAGGAAAATTTCAAGTTTGGGACTTTCTGTAATTTTGATACGGGAAAAATTGAGACACGAACTGAGACGTTCAATTCAAAAATTTCAACATTCATAAACTTTCAGAATTGTCAAATTTCCAAACTCTCATATATATCCCTGCATCTTCAGGAATCGTAAAATATCCAAGAAAAAAAATACCAAATGCGACATACTTCGAAAGATCAATAAATCCATTTTCCGAGTCCCCACAGAAATTCTGGAGCCCTTAAATTCCCTCCCCCATAATTTTCATTCTTTCTCAATTTCAGCACTGTTCAAAAAATTGGTTCCATCCTTAATTTACATCCCTCGTCATATTTTACCACCCCTAGGGATTCAATCGACAACTTTTTCAACCCTACGAAAACCTCTGCTTTGGGCACGAGAAAAAAAATTTAACATCCCCTAAAATTTTCTTGACCCCATCCCACCACTTCAAACTCCTTCTCAACTCCTAAAATCAACAAAATTCCGGATGAAACGCAACTTCGAGTATCAGCGCGTCGAAGAGTGTCAGGGACTTGAAAAATTAATCGAATCCGTGCGAGGTGAATTATGTTTGACGCGCTGTTTATCATGTCGCCTGGAAATTGTCGCGGCGCGAGGCGTCGGGATCGTATTTATTTACTTGGGGAACTCGATCAACAAGCGTGCCACCCTTACCTGATTGTCGGGCGCTGAAGACTGCCTCGCTACCCGCGATGATTAGAAGCAGCAACGGCTTTAATAAGAATCTTCGAAAACAAGGCGTCATCTTTCCTGGATCCTCGGCGCGCCTGCTTGTGCTTTTTCTCAACCGACACCCCTCATTACACCCCTTCTGAAACAGAGGAGAAAAGGGAGGTTTGAGGACTTATTTCGTGAAACTTCATCCCCGGAGTAATAATTGATGATTTATTATCACCATAGAATAATCGTATTGCTGAAAGAAAATAGATTTCAGATTCTTTGAAGATCTCGAAATGTTGCTCATATTCGAAAAACTGATGTCGACCAGTTTCTTTTTAAGGAATTTGGAGGCTTCTTTTGAAATGATATATTTCTGATTTAGGAAGTACAAAAATTTTAACTGTATGGGAATTTAGTCGATTTGTAAGTTCAATCTGGACAGCAGATTTTTCCAAGACAGAATTTTTCAATGTTCGATTTTAACATTCAATCGAAATTGAGAAATTTCATGCGAATCTTGCGAAACTAACTCAAAAAATAAAATACGAAAACTCGGTCTTGCATAATTGAAAAATGTGGATTTCGAAAAGTTATGATTTTTAAAAATCTGAAACTTAAAAATCTGTCAAATTTGGGTATAAGTATACAAAACTGAAATTGATTTCAAAAAAATTAACAAATCTAGATCCGAAGAACCTTGTAAATCGAAGAATGTTTAAACCTGAAAACTTTTCGGCTGACGCGCAAATATTCGGGAATTCTCGTATATAGTAGTTCTCCCTCCCGCAGAAAATAAAAAATACGAACTTGAAAAGTCGTAATTTAGAAACCTCCGAGGCGTACTATCTGAACGAATGACCATTCCCGACCAGAAATTTCCGGGACGACGTATATCAACAGGTATCATCTCCAGCTCAGGCCGATGAAACGAGCATTGTCGTCTTTGCCTTCGGCGATTGTCAATTCCGAGCCCTTCGAAAAATGGCTGTCGTTGAGAACCCCACATTACTCCGTCCGATCATTATTGTCAGGGGTAGAAAAGTCCGCTAACCCTGATCTCTAAACTCCAACTGTCATAATAGTTTGTCAATTCGAATCTCATGAGTTTACAAATCATCATCCCAATTTTATTTCATTCTACAACGTGGAGAAAGTGCGTCACCAGAGTAAAAAGTACGAATTTTTCCCACACAGTTGAATATAAAAGACTATATATTAAGCTTATTGATAGATCGATATTTTCCTGCAGTTCATTAAGTTTTTGAGAGGTCACAAAAATTATTATGAACGTGGTTGAGTATTGCACATAGCCTACGACAATTTACATAAATTTTGAAAAAAAGTCTCTTATTATTCTCAGAAAATTCTTTAGTTTTAAAAATATTATCATATTTTATAAATCTTAAGAATCTCACCAACCCAAGGACGTAGCTAGAAATTTCGTTTGGGAGGGGCTAAGGAGATTTAGATTTGAAATGAATTCAACAAGTTCGAAAAGTAGGGTTTCAATAGAGGATTATAGAAATTTCCTAAATTCTCAGAATTTTCAAAACTCCAAAATCCCTGGAATTCCTCAATTTTTTGGAATTCTTGAAAATGTCAAAATTTTCTGAAATTTTTAAATTCTAAGAATACTCCGAATTTCGAAAATTCGCGAAATTGTTGAAAAGCTTGGAATGTTCGAAATTTCAAAGATTATCGAGTTTCATACAGTTTCAGGAATTCGTAAAATTTTCGTTATTTCAATTATTATGGAAGTAGTAAAAATTTTATTAACTTCCAACACTTTTTCAAGTATCTGAAATTTCCAAAATTTTCGACATTCTAGAAATTGTGAAAATTCCGAAGGTCCAAAAATTTCAAAATCTTCTAAACTTCAATATTCTTCAAAGTAGTTGAAAATCTAGAAAGATGTTAAAAATGTTCCAACTCAACAAAAATTTTTCGAAATCTTACCAATTAGTGAAATTTTTGAAATTTCAAGAATTATGAAAACTGCCTCTTTATTATTGTTGAAAACCTTGAAATGTTACAGATTATTAAGTTCTTAGAAATGTAAAGAATTCGTAAAATTTCCGTAATCTCAGGAATTTCAAAAAATCTGTAAATTTTTAGAATTTTCGAGACTTTTAGAATTCTCCGAAATCTATTGAAATTTGAAATTCTTAAATTTCCAAAATTCCAATAACTTTCAAAATCCTCGAAATACTTCAAACTTCGAAAATTTTCGAAATTGTTGAAAATCTTGAAATGATAAAAATATTCAAAGTTATCAAGTTTTGCGAAATGTCAGGAATTCGTAAAATTTACGTAATTACAACTATGAAAAAACTGTGAATTTTTAGAATTCTCAAACTATTTTACAACTTTGAAATTTTCAAAATTTTCGAAGATTTGAAAATTGTCAAACTCCTAAAACATTTCGAAATTCTCGAAATTCTCCAAACTCTGAAAGTTCCCAAAATTGTTGAAATTGTTGAAAATTATCAAGTTCCTCGAAAACTTTGACACTTGTGAAAATCAGTATAGTTTTACTTTTTTTTTTCAAAATATACTTTTTGCAATGTGCTAGATTTTCACGTGATTGTACCAATCTTATAGTAAACATCTTTTCCGTTTCGAGAAACATCTTTAAAATTCTCCTTCCACTGCATCCCAAAAAATTCTGAAAAAATCTCTCAGAACCAAAAATCCCCCACCATTCTCAAAATCCTTCGTAGGACCTAACGACCCCGGCTATAATTTTTATCGCGCATAATAAACGTCACGGTTCGTAGGTGACGCCGAATTTGTCAAAGTTCCGGGGTGGAACTTGTCGATATTTCCCGAGTATCCTTTCACATGACTACTGCAGCAGTTTCGTAAATCACGTTGCAAGATAAATTGACATTCGCCGGGTGCATGTAAAGAAACAGACTGTTCTCGATACGTTCTTTATCGAGTCAGTAGATAAAAGAACAGGAACTGGATCGATCCATTCGCCCGTGACACAGGGCTTTCGCGTTTTTTCCGAAGAGATCAAAATTTCGGGATCGAATAGTCCAGATGAATAGATCGAAAATCGTCAGAAACGAGTGTACGAATTTTCGGGGTTTCGAATTTGAATATTGAGTTCGAAAATCTGAGATGGAAAATTTTCAAAATTTTCGAAATTCAAGATTTTGTATGAGATCTGTATTCTAGTATTTGGGGAAATTTTGCAGCTCCAAAATTCGACCCAAACGAGATCATTTCAGGCGGGAATTTTTTCGACATCCCTGAAACTCGAAGAGATTAAGGCGGATTTATCTCCTGAACGAAATCTCTCATATCCCGTGTGTTTCGCCGTCGAGCGAACATTCGTTCCTCACAATCGGCAGCTTTTCATACCCCGCGTTTTCTTTATCACGGCTTTTTCTATTTTGAGCCTTCTATAATTCGATTTCGCCATTGAACGCCGGGCAGTCCCTTTTCACCGAGTCGGCAGGTTGCTCGGAGTGCCTCGAGCGCGAAGCATTCCTGGAGATAAACTCCATAAAATCGGCTTACACGCGCGTCCTCATGTAAAAAATTCAATTTAGACGGAATTTTATCAATGATCAAACGTGATAAAAATTCGTGCGATGGAAATGGAAAATTTATCGATCCGTAGTGGAAACCAAAATTTTTTATGTCTACCGAATATTTACAGAGTTTTACTTCCTCCTCTCCTACTAGAATCTGAATTTCGGAATTTTTCTAAAATAAGTTGAATTCAAAATTCTGGGAGGGCAATATTTTGGACTTTTTTACGTTGAAGATTAGATAATCGAATTCATTGAAGTTTCATGTTTGAAATGGAGGAAATCAACATTCTGAAAATTTGGGAATCGACGTGCGAAATTTCCAGTTCATTTTTTTATTACTTTTGAATATATAATTATTAAAGTCGTTTTATTATACAAATAGAAATATTATTGATATTGGAATAATTTTTTTTAAAATAATTTTATTTCTTTTTTTTAATCAATTTTGATTTGGAATTTTTAAATCATCATCTACCAGATTTGATTTTTTGATAACAAACTCTTATTGTGTGGACATTTTTATTCTGAAATAACTTGAATGTTCGACATATTCTAAAAATTTCTAGAGAACTCTAGTGATTCTCAGATTTGAAAAAGTACTAGAAATATGAAAATTCTTAATCATGAGCTTTTTTCCAGAGAATTAAAAAAAAAACTTGAAATATTCAATAGTTTCAAAAAATTCTGCAAGATTTGGATAGTTACCAAAATTTTTCGTGAAAATCTCGAAAAATTAAATTTTGATAATATTTTCATAATTACAGTAATTTCTCCAAAACTCGACTAAAAAAAAAAAAAATACACATGAGACTATACATTTCTCAGGTTTTTTAGAAATTCTCTGGATAAATTCTAAAAAACGAAAATTATCAGAATTCTAATGATTAATCATTTCTTTCTCAAAAAATGTCTACCCCCGAATCATTTCTTTGCTCAACATTTTCTCCTTTCCATATGAACAACCCATCTCCCATCCCTATTTCCGCCAATAATTCCCTCCTACTGTAAAAACTCAAAAAATAGCTCTGCCCAAACAACAATCATACCTCAGACTCGGTAAAGCGAAAAAGTGGAGCCAGAAAAAGATCGCGCTGGACACAGATGAAAGAGATATGTAATGAAAAATCGCATGATGGAGAGCGACGTAGTGGCCGTCACGTCTGCGTTTTGCAGTCCGTGTACGAACGCAGACACATCCGAATTCACTTTTTCCCCGGCGCAAAAAGTAAGAGACAACAAGTCTCGAGATTTATCGAGGAAAGTTGAAAAGTTGCTGGCAAGTACTGCCGCAATGTCGAAGTTGGCCGGGACGTCGCAGTCTGGGGCGTTCGCGAGATAAGATGCTACGCGGGAGATCAACATTTGACCAGATACGAGTTTTATTTCACGGAAAAGACATTTCCACTGATAAGAATGCGAAAATGTCAGGTTTTCAGAGATATTTGAGGAATGTTCTGTGGAAGGAGTGGAGTCGTGGGTTTTCTGTTACTTCATCATCTTTTGGAAGATTTCGGTGCAAATTCGTGAATGAGTATTTTGTGGAATAAAAAATTCGAATCAGAGAAAACGTACAGTTGAAATGCGTTGAAACTTCCGTTTCATGGATATTTTACAAGTTTTCTTGCGAAAATCTGGAAATGAATGATGAGAGACAAAAATTTAGTTATCGAACTGTTTAACATTTTAACGAACTGAAACATGGACAGTGTTCTTCTTTGTATGGAAAAAAAAAAAACCAGAATCCAGAGAAACTTTATCTGAATAAGACCACGAGTGATTGTGAAATGGATATCGCTGGAGGAAGTGCATAATTTGATTTTGTGCTATAAGGATCAGAAAATGCATTTCTCGGAAGACAGTAACTTTTAATTACATGGAAGCTCCGGTAAAATAACCTATCAACTTCCTTTATCGAATTATTCAATTATCCAGTCCAATCTCAACATCTTACTTTATACTTACATACAAGAATAATTTGCTTTTTGTGCAAAATAATTCCTTCACGAACTGAAAATATATTCGGCCCTAGGAAGTGACTTCTGATTATTGGTGGCTTTTTAATTATGAAACTCGATGGCATTTCCATGTTTTCCAGGATATTGATGTCAATCTCCAAGTTTTGACATTCATGTTATTAATTATTGACTTTTTCATTGATTATTGACATTAATGTCGATTCTACGTTTTTTATGTC
>JAPYZK010001731.1:0-16923 GCA_030522785.1 Platygaster equestris | reverse complement strand
AGTGTTCCAATGAAATTTCCAACCCCAAAAACTCCGGCAACTAGCGACCTGAAAACTACCCCTATCGGTTTTTGAGACTTTGCCGTCCCAAATTATTATCATTTTTCTTTTTTGTTGAATTTAAAACGTTTGAAACTTTGAAATTCATATGAAATGGAATTCGAAATCCATAGAATCGTCAGAGGTGTTGAAAATTTACAGGAAGTTCATAACTGAGGATTTACATTAAGAAAATATGATCTAAAATTCACTATTCAAGAATTTATGAGGTTCTTCTCTATAAGAAATGTGTAAATGATGAAAGATGATGATTCTACATTTAAATAAAATCTATCAATTTCAACGTACGTACGTGCTGTCATGAAGGAAAGGGAAAGGTAGGGGTGACTTCCAAAAATCGCCCAAAAAAGCGTAAAGTCCTTCATGGACAGCCCCCATATGAATAAGTGAAAAAATTCATTATGACTGAAGTGCCTGACGTGACGAATAATGTTATGTTCGAAATGAGTTTACAAGTTCCAGAATATTTATGCAAAACTGCGAGAGTCGTTGAAAAACTAATGCGACCGTTTCTGAATTGAAAATCAACTTGCAGTGCATAATTTCAACTTCTGCTCGGCAAAGAATCATGAGTGTGTACCCAGAGCGATCAATCTGCATTGATTGAATTTCCCTTTATAAAAGCGCATTGTACATTCAAAAACTTATTCGTTCTCTCCGGTATTTCTTTGTGAACTCCGTTTTAGCGGTCAACAGTTTTTATTAGCTCAGCAAGGTTTATATTTTGATAGGAAAAAGTTGATCTTCTAAGTTACGGAATAAATAAAACCATATCAAACTGGACATGCAATAAAATAAATACGGCTATTCCAAAATCCACATACCATCCTATTTTATTCTTTCCATCAAGCAAAAAACATATCCGCGCATTTTCTACCCAAGCAATCCCACCCTCGGTCACAAAAAAACACGCTCCAAATCTACATCATTTGATATGTAAAATGCAAATTCGTCCTTGGGGGAAATATCAACGATGATATTTATTTAACGCCCTTCAGCACACCTGTAAAAACGCCAGTCGTAATTCAAAGATAATCGCGACGCGGAAAAAAAAGCCTGGAGATGACGCCGCCGTAAAGATTTGACGTAAAAATGCGCGTGGAATGATTTCGGGGACGAACAAATGGTATGCGGCACGCGATTCCCATTACAATACAACGCGCGGCTTACTATTCCTCTGCCCATAATTTTCCTAAAGTCTCACTCGAGACGCCTCCGCCCTCAGAGCAATGGCGTGGCTCGGTTTAGCCCGCGAGCGAACTCTTCTTGCCTCTGATGTTACTGTTCTCGTGTAACTTATCGTTCAATCTCGTACGATTCCGTCGGCGCGAATGTGGAACGAAACGCCGACCACCGATATCGTCCACTGATAACGCCACGGCGCGCTATCTTCGCGCGTGCGTCGAAGCGCCGAGGATGCATATAAATACTCGCACGCGTTCGTGCAGGCAATCGTACGGATAATTTTTTTTCCTCCTGGTTGTTACATTAGTTTAGTTGATTAACAGTGGCATGAAGGGGCTGTTATTTGGATAGGGGATTGTGGTAGTCAGTTTGAGGTATCGGCGATGACTTAAACAGAAGTGATATGATATCTGTTTAGATAATTTGAAAAACGCCCCCCCCCCCCCCCCCCCCGAAGCCGCTGTTGTAACTAAACCTAACCTGAAGCGTATACTTCTTCTTTCATTGAAAAGCTCATGGTAAAAAACTGAAATTCCTACCAATAGACTTATAAATATAAATCAATACGTACTAAATTTGAAAATTATAAAGGGGGTTGAATCTCAAGGGCCGGCGTCCCCTTAGTACATACAGTAATAATTGTTATTATTACTGTATAACTATACTAACTTGAGAAGAACCAATTTGGGTTCTTCTAGAGTAATTTTTGGTTCTACAAACCTCTTAATATTCGGAATTCTATAGTAATTAGTTATATATAAATTTTTATAAAATAAATACAGAAAAATTACGTCAAAACTTCAAAAAGTTCAGCTTTCTTGGACTTTGAAACTACTCAGAACTTGTATAATATTCGGAATTTTACATTCCAAAAATTGACAAGCTCAAAACTTTACAATTTTTTTTTATTCTCTGAAACCACTGCATCACAATTTTTGCACCCCCTTTACTAATGCTTCATTCTCTCTCCCTTTCTCCCAAACAAAATTAAAACATAAAAAAATAAAAACTGAGTGATCAATCACAATCAATAACGACGAATCGTCTACCACAATCCTAGAAAACCTAAACCTCGCGCCGGCTTTCATGAAAATCCTCGAACTACAAGTCACCCTCTAACGCCGACCTACAAGGCAGATCGATCTAAATTCAGACGTCGAGCTGAATACAGTTAACCATTCATGACTGCTCGGGATTCCAGTCAACATGAAAATACGGTCATGTTTCATGTAGTCAACGTCGATTCCGAGCCAAAATGACGACGACAAACAAACAAAGTCACGTCGCTCGCTTTGATAGCTCTTTATCGTACCAAGTTACACTGAAAAATAAAAGCACTTTATCTTCTCCGCTTCTTTTACGTCGACGACCGCTATAACGTTGCATGTTGCAAAAATGCCCTTATCTCGTATTCCGCGACTCGCATGACAGCGCCAACGGAACGCCGTCGACGTTTGTTTAGGAAAGCAAAAGGGACACGTTTATTCGGGCCGCGGGGGTGATTAGTAACGCCGCCAAGAGCAATTATTCGGATGTTTGCTCGAGATCGGAAAACCAGAAAGAGGCGGGAGGACGGAGGATCATATCTGTCGCTGTGCAAACCGAGGTGCAAACGGTGACGGATATACAGTTGCGGGGACAGTATCGTGACGTGACAAAAGCCGACAATTTTCGTGACGATTGTACTTATGAATACTGGGAGTCACGCTATCATTATGGGGTATTAAGGGTTCTGTAATTGAGCCGCTGTTTTTTTGACACATGCGAGGGGAGTGTACAATTTTAATTGTTCTTTTATGGGATTGAGATTTCGTGATCGTGTCTTACTCTGGGATATTGCTCATTGCCCAGTTTTAATTTTTAATCGTTTTTACAGACGACCTTTATCTAACTGAAAGCGTTAGCATGGAAAAAGTGTAGAATGGAAGTATTTTATACGCTAAACCATAGATTCTCCATGAAATTCTGAGATTATTTATTCTACGCTGTTTTCCAAAATTCACAAAATTAACGGAGACACCAACAATTTATGAACATTGAATATTGAACGTTTTGAAAATTTATATTATTTTCTTGACTTCTGTAGAGAATCGCGAATTTAATTCATGTTTTCTTGGGAAAATTTTGAACATATCCAAATTCTTTCAGAAGTTTTACATTTCTATGATAATATAAAAATGTTTGATACTTCGCAAATAACGCAAGTTGACGAAAAAATTTGAATAGAATTTTTATAAATTCGGGAAAATCTTGGATTATCTTGTGAAATATATATAATTATCTTGTTGATCTTCATTAAGCGCCCAGTCCAATACTGTAATTTCAAAAATACAAATTTTCGAAAATGTACAGTAAATCTGATTCGCAGTATCCACAAATCCTCAATCCTCATCAATAGTACCATCGTCACTATTCCATATACCTCGTAACATCGAATTAACGTGAGATAATAGTTATTTCTACTGCAATTTTGCTTCCTTTTCACGTGATAAAGTAATCAATTCTTTTCTGTACCTCCGAGGTAATGCTATTCCAGAGATTACGCCCACCGCTGCAGCAGCCACGCTCGCGCTTCCACATTTACGGCGCATCCGCGGGTTTTATTGGGAAAAAAAACGAGAAGGAAAAAGCGGTAGGAAACTATCCAGTATATCGACGTTTATTATTCCGTTTGGAATTAAATTGATCACAATGGAGGAAAAATGCTCATAAATTGAAATCGCCTATTCAATGCATACTCCAGTTCTTTTTTCCAGCAATAAAAACGCACCTGACATCATTATTACCGTTGTCCGACATTTCAATATTTATCAACACCGCTGGCAGAATATGGGACGAGAATTTTCATGTATTCCTCATTTCAGAAAAACTCCCCATCGTAATTCAAACTTCGAAAACACCATAGAATTCGCGAAAATTGCTCAAACCTCCCAATCGAAAAAACCTATTCGATCTTTTCCAATCTCGAACTTTTTCTCGTCATCAGAGCCCTCCGATAAATTTCTCAAAAGCACTTAGGGAATTCTTCCATGGAAATGCAGGATGGAGGGTAAAATCGGGAGGACATCGAAATGGGAAAAATGGCGCTGGAGAAGAGTCGACGAGAAGGAACGAGAGGGAAATGAGAACCGGACGGAATATACGAGGCTATCTCAATTGTTAGGAAAAGAGGTGGATGCGAAGGGATCTCGAACCCGGGAGTGAGAAAACGTGTAAGGAGACGAAGGTTCCGGGGGCGATCCAGACCGCACGATTTAAGACGCAATTTCCGCGGAAGTACCATACGTCATACGTCGCGCATCCGGAAGCGTTGAACAATGCGCGTCGAAAATTACACATTCCAATTAGGGGAAGCATGCATCGAGAAACCGCGAGGGGGGCCAACATTACAGGCGACAGACGCGGCGGTTACCTATCGCTAGGACTACTTCGCCATGCGGTTCCGTAAATTCATCTCCATCGCGCTTGCATGAATGATTGATGAAAACCTGACGCTTCATTTTCGGAATTCCACGACGGCGACAGTTTCACGATATTGAAATTTTTTGGATTTTTTTTGTTCATTTTTGATTTTTTGTGTACCGTTTTTGGAAAAGTTGTAATCAGAGAAATAATGAAGTGAGAAATTATGAGTTATGAATGTTCATGATAATTTTTCGTAAATTTCAAAATTTTCGCTAACGTCGAAGTTTTCGAAATTTTTTGTAATCATGGAAATTTTCGGAAATTTTAGAATCCAAGAAAGTTGGAGGATTTTGGAAGATTCCGGAACATTCTGGATTTTTGAAGATTTTAAATAAATTAGTTTTTTCAAATTTACCCGAATTTTTAAAATTTTCTTGAATACTAAAATTGTTCAAAATTGACGAAATGTTCATATTTGTTGAAATACTTGAAATTTTTGGAATTACCTGAATTTTTGGATATTTTATTCCTGTTTTTGAACTTTTTGAAATTTTTGAAGTTCTCAACATTTTTGATATTTTCAAAGCTGTTCAAATTTGCCAAATTTTTGTACTCATCAGAATTTCCATGAAATTCTCGAACTTTTAAAATTTAATCATTTTCAAAATTTCGAGTATTTTTGAAATTTTTAATATTTCGAAAAAGATTATCGAAAATTTCAAAATTTTTGAAGTTTCCGAAATTCTCGAACCTTCCAAAAATCTCCGAATGTTCAGAATTCTCAGAATTTTAAAAAATTCTCAAAACTTTTTGAATTTTGGAAATTTTGGAAGTTTTCGAAATTCTCAACATTTTTACAATTTTCAATATCTTTGAAATTTTCGAGATCTCCAAAATTCATGAAAATTTTAAAATTTCTGAAATTCTCGAACCCTTCAAAATTTTCATTATTGTGGAAAATTTAAAAATCCTATAAAGTTTGAAAAATTTTGAACATTTTCAACATTTTTGAAGTATTAAATATTTTCCTAATTTTTGGGATCTTCAATATCTCCAAAATTCTTAAAACTTTCGAAATCCTCAAAATATTAAGAATTCTCAAAATTCTCATACAATTTCCGACATTTCTAGAATTTTCGAAATCGATAGTATTTCTGTAATTTTCCATATTTTTGAAATTCTCAAGATCTTCAAAATTCACGAATTTCTTAAAATTCGTGAAATTCTCGAACTTTGCAAAATTTTTATCTTTCTCAAATTCTGAAAATACTAAAAATTCCAAAAATTTCTAGATTCACAAAATTGTCGAAGTTTTCAATATTTTCAGAATTCTCAAGATATTCAAAATTTCCAAAATACTCAAATTTTTCGAGCTTCGGAAATTCTAAAACAATTTCAAATTTTTATAATTATAAAAATTCTAAAAATCCTACAAATTTTCAAAATTTTCGAAATTCACAAAATTATCGAAATTTTCAATACGAGTATATCTTCAGATTTTTACAAATTCATCCTCATAGAAAAATAGAGTCTCATAAGAAATATAACAATCTTATGAGTTTCGTCAATTTTCATAAGAAAATCACCATTTCAGAGACCTTTCAAAATTCCACCCTCTGTTCCACTCCTACCGTGTGTCACACAACACACACACGCCTTTTTTTTATCCAATAGCACAATACGACACAATCAACCTAAACCTATAAAATGAAATCTTCAGTATCCGGATTCCTTAAACAAACTACGTCGTTGTGGAGGTCGCGCTCGCCTAATGAAGTCAAAGCACGTTGACGAGGAATGTTTTTCAAATGTTATACGACGCAAAATTAACATCAATTGCGGCGATATCTCCACTCGTTTCTCCATTTTTATCTCCCGGCATCCCACTATCTTAGATAGTACTTTCTGTACTCCTTTTTTCACGCCATTGAGCCTTTGTACTCGAACGGCCGTTTATTTACCCTCTCATTTTCCTATTCTTTCCGTTGGAGCTTTCATCGCGAAAGCTCCGCTGCGTACCCTTTATTAGTTTTTATTGTGAAATGGAAACGTTGAAACAGCAGATAGGAATATACGTGTCGAGCGAACCGCGACGAAACTCGAGACGTCACGCGAAATACTATTAATTAAATGATAAAATCTCGGAGATGATGTTGAAATCTTTCCTGGAGCTAATTTTGCGTTCCTCTATTGAAAGTCTCTCCTCGGTCGCTTTTTTTCCTGAGGAATATTCTTTATGGAAGGCAGCTTGAAAGATTGTCATTTTTTTCCGGGTAACGCTGGAGTTCCGTTTGTACATTGAAAAAGTTTGATACTTCACTTGAGCGTTAATAATTCAATCATCGTAGTTAGGGGAATTTACGCTTTGGAAGGGAATGGATTATCGAATCCTTGCAAGTGTTGAGTTAAAGCGACGCTTCGTTTTCGTATCAGATTGAGATTTTAAGCTTCTGTTGGATTTTTTTCTTTGATGCTGTTGAGTATGCTTTACCGGAGAGCGAACTTATCGAGTCTTGTTATAAACTTTCAGTTTTCGTATGAACTTGAAAAGTTCATAATCTTTGACTCGATTTAGTAGATTCTTGTTTGGAGAGTTTAGTACGGTTTTTTACGTTCGAGTGACAAAATCCGAAAAATTTAAAAACCTCACAAAATCCGAAAGATCTAAAAAACTCAACCCCACACAATTCGTCCCGCAAAGTCGCTACAAACTATTCATTCGGATAATTCAAAATTATCGAAATACTCATAAAATTCATATTCCCATCGGGATATCCGAACGAAATTAAAATGGAATGAAAAAAAAAGGACGGCAGTTGGCGCCCGGCGCCGGCGATAAGATTATTAAAACCAGCAGTCGAAAGCGGGAAAGCGAGATGGAGAAACAGGGAAAGTGACCGAATAAAATTGCTAATGCGATAGCCTTTGGTAATTACAAAAGATATTAATTTCAATTTTCCGCCTTAATAAGAACGCTTCGCATAAACGGTGGGGAAAAATCGATAATCAATACGGTCGCGCACATGGCGATGGCGGCAGAAGCTAATGTCTAATTCAGCTCAGCACATGTAAAAAAAATGAGTTATTCAATACCCTAGGAAACGCGGGAATGGAAGAAAAATTTACGTGTTGTAGTTTAAACATCACAATCTACATTCATTTTCATTAATCGAGTCATTTCCGAAGACATTTTTTCCGACTCAAAGTACCCGTTGGCTCTGCAGAACTTCTGTCGTTCTAGAATCGTACCAGAAGTAGTTCAGAAATGTATTAGGGGTGCTTCTAATGCATTCCCGACATACTGGAATCCAAAAAGTTCGAGAGCACGAGCAGAAAGGGCAAACACGGGGAGGAATGTCTACGAAGAACAGAGGGAAAAGCGTCACTGCCGGGCGAAAAAAGTATTCGGAAAAAAGCCGGAGAAGAGGTGGGAACAAACACAGAGAGCAGGAGCTACTCCGTTGCTCGGGCTCGTTTATAACCCTTTTAACGTGGTCCGTCACATTTTATTACAGTGCCGGCTGGTAGCGACCCAACTTCACGTCGAAGCTATTCTCCGAGCTACCAACGCGGCATTATCTTTATAATAAATGCAAGCGGGAAACTTTCAAGTGAAGAGAAATAATTAGAAAAGCAAATGCCGAGCTTTTTTTGCCGGCGTAAGTGACTTACGGACCTCAAATTTAGACGACTTTTTGTTACGCTCCGCTCGCTGCTTTCACGGGGAAAACGGTGTCACTGTTTTTGCATCAAGGACACGTGTTTGACGATGTTGTTCCTTTTTTTTATGTTAGCTACAAGTTCTCTATAATCTTTTGAGAGTGAGAATTTCCGTTTATGAAGTCATTTTTAGGATGACGAATATTTAATGGATTTGCAGGAAATATGATTCCATGGATTTGAATAGAATTCCTGAATTTTCAAATTCCGCAAAGTAGAATCTTGGAATGATTTCGATATTTCTGCCCATTTATTTACGTCTAAAACTTTTTATATTTTCGAAACTTATACATCCGAAACTTCGATAAATTGAACATTTTCGAAGTTTCAAAGCTATAAAACTTATCAATCCTTTCGAAGTCGAAAATTTCAGAACTTATAGTTTCCGAAAATTTTGCAACTTAATGATTTTGAAAATTTAAAAATTTTAGTTATTTCAAAATTGCCAAAGCTTGAAAAATTTAAGAACTCGAAACATTCTGAAACTTTACGACCTACAAACTTCTATGTAACAAAACTTCGAAATTTCAAAAATTCCGACATCTCCAGAAATGCAAATCTTGCAAAATTTTCAAATTCCAAAATTTTGTATGGATGTATACGAAATTTTTGCAAAAAAAAGCCATTCCCTGATCAAAATCTGGCCTACGTCCTTGGCCTGACGTACACTCAGAAGCTGAGTTCAGAAGTTTACAAGTCGTTAAGTTTAAGAACATTTCAAGTTCTAGTTAAATTAGTAGGATTTCATAATTCTTTTTCAATTCAATTTCTGAATGACTAGAATTGTCAAGTTTTGAACAATCATGAAGTTTCGTAAGTTTTGAAAATTGTGAGTTATTAAATTTTGGAGTTTGCTGTAATTTCAAAAAATTGCATAGTTTTACAGCTTTGAAGTTTCAAACATTTTGGATATATCGAAGTTTTGGAGATTACAAAAATTTGGCTTCTCTAGAGATGTTATAATTTTCAAGTTTTGGAGAATTTTGAAAAATTGTCAAGTTTTTATTTCGCAGAGTTCTCTCAAGTTGTGAAAATTTCGGATATTTTGAATAATATCAAAGTTCAGAAAGGCTGGATTTTTGGAGTTTCTGATAGAACTTTCAATGTTTTCAAACGTCTTGAACCATTTCGATATTTTGGAATTTCTTATTTCTAATAATTTGCGAAGTGTACAAATAAACGTCCAAATTTTCACATTAATCAAAATTTTTTCATGATTAAAAATTATAAAATTCTAGAGTCCTATAAGTTTTGACAATATGTATGAGTTCCAAAATTTTTAGTTTTCAAAAAATGATCGAACAATTCCGAAAGTTGGAAATTGTTCGTTTTGTTTCGTTCATCAGATTCTGAAACGTAATTTGATTTCCAATCGTCAACTCCGTCCACCTTCAAACAATAAACAAAATTCATGCAATACTCAATTCCATATCAATCCAGCCATTTTCCCGATACATTTTCGAAAAATTCACACACAACCAGTGACTGGTTTTCTACCCCCACAGTCCCTTCCACCAAATGTACTCACCCCTCAGACATTTAAATTCCCCATGGGTAACATTATCAATCACCTGCAATTTCCTAAAAGCCTTCTACCTACATCAATTACTCCCGCATTAAAAGACCTGCACGTTTGCAAATCGGAAGAAACCCGAGAAAGAAAAGCGTCGACTTGCACAATTATCAGACCCATTCATCCACACGAACGGCTGATGATGATCAACGCGAGGTATAAATCGCGACGTTTCCGCGTTCGAGAAAAGGGCCGCCAAAGGGAAAAGTGAAACGGAAGATGAATTTTCCGAAAGTTCGCGACGATTTTAATGAAAGACGATAGGAGGAGCGGAATGCGCGCTGTTACGTGAATATCGCCGGAGTGGAAAACTATCGGAGCGTTTCGCGTGACTTTTCCGCACGGTTATCTATTTACCGCTCGACCAATCGTGTCGGCGGATCTACGGAATTCAGGTGGAATGAAATATCGCGTGTCCCTGATTATGGATCGTCTCACGAAATAAGATAGAGGGTGACCTCATCGAATTCGCGAAAGAGGTTGTGAGAAGAGAAAGAGGGACGACGAGAAAGATCGTTACCTAATAACGGGTTGCGCCAACCTCAAGTGAGATAAACGTTTTGTTCGTGTAATACGGCATTTATGCTCCGAGCGCCGGCATCATTTGATTAGCGAGTATGAGGCCGCCGGACGATTATTATTTTCTTTGATTGATTGGGTTGGGTTTGATTTACGATGGGGTAGTGGAACTCGAGGATCTTGGAGTACGTGTGATATGTAGGCAGAGTGTGGCTCTAATTTTCGAAAGTTTTCGTGTCCTTTGCTTTTTGTTTGGAGAATTCACACTTGATAAATGACAGATCATTTTGATGAATAAGTATTTCAGGTCAAATTTTATATATTTACGAAAAGCCCTGATATCGAGAAATATTAATTCTCAAAAAATTGTAATTTGCCAAAATATTTCTCAAAATACGTGAAGTTGGAAATTGAATTTCATACTTTATAAAAAATTTTTTTAACAGTCACAATTTTTCTTTTATTCAATTCTCTTTGTTCTTCATGATATAACAATGTTTACAGGATTCACGAGCAACACGAAATATCTTATTGTAAGTTTGCAAAGTGACATGGAAGCATGCACTTGGAAGCTTGAAAATGAGAAGCTACAAGGTCTAACAAAGGGTGCTGAAATGAAGGGACAAAAATGACGTGAACGAACTGGCTTGATGATGCTAAAGTCACGCTAGAATATATGGCAAAAAAAGAGGAGATAATAAAAGCGTTGTGAGCTCTGGAAATCAAACGAGCAAGGAGATACTTGGTGAACAACAAGGGAATACAGAGAATTACGTGGATTGTACTTGTTATTGGAATAAGAATCGCAGTTGGTGAAAAAAAAACTTAGGTAAATGGGATACCGAATTCTTTCTTGTCCGACTTCAATTATCAACATTGACGTGAGATTTTTCGTGGAAAAAACTTCTCCTCTCGACATTATTCTTTCCGAGTTCAACACTGAGCTCATTAACTCGGTTCAAGTTAATAGTTAATCCCGCAATTTTTCCTGAGGGGTGAGGGCTCCAATGTGATGACTGTTACGGATTTGGGATACTTTTTTTCCCGGGCTTTGCCATTCGTACTTGTGCTTCATAAGCAGCGGAGGTAACGCGCGAATAGAAGGAGATATTTTACATGTCTCCGCTTGCAGATACATATATTCGAAAATGATCGAAGTTCTATTTTGGACATTTAAAAAATTTCTATAATCCTGTAAATTTCAAGGAACTCGAAAGTTCTGAATATTTTGAACAAGTTTGAAACTTTTCGAAATATTGAAAATTCCGAAAATTATGAGAATTCTGACGATTTTGAACGTTTTGGTATTTTTGGAAATTCAGGAGATTTTTCAAGTTTCAAACATTTTGAAAAGTCTCAATCTTTAGGACCTTGAATATGGAAAAAATTTTGAAGAATTATAAACTTCTGATAATCCTATTATGAAATATTCGCAATTATGTCCAAATTCAGAAAATTGTAGCCTTTTCAACAATTCCATTAATTCGTAAAATATCATTTACTTCGAAGAATTTCAATCATTTCCAATATTTCGTCATAATATAAAAAATTTTCAAAATTCGAAAATCGTATTTTGCTTGCTCGAATATTATCCAATCAACTCCCTGTATAAATTCGTATACGAAGTGTTCCACTTTGAAAATATCGATGGAGTACAGGAAAATGGAAGTATAAAATTACATTACTCAGAGATGCATTTATAAAGCGTACTCGATAAAAAATACAATCCAATCACAAAGCATATAAAAAGAATTATAAAACTCTCTGAGACTAATTAGCAATGGATTCTCTGCGTCAAAAAAGGTTGATATAATTTCATTATCGAACAAGGTAATGTAATAATGAAAACTCCGACTGCACTTCAGAAAGAACATCGTTCCATTGTTGGAAAGGTACCATAAATTAAACTAGGTGAACATCCCAATACAAAGAGAGCTTCCTATGATTCTAAATTCATTTTTCCGTCCATTATTATTAAAAAAAAAACTGTTGAATATTATCCCTGAATACGCAATCTATGAAAGAAATTTGGACAAGTTGAATGCCCTGGTAGTATCGAAAAAACCAGAGAAAATAAATTGTTGGTTTTTCATGGTTTTTTCAAACAACAGATCTTGGATCTTGGAAACACCTAAATATTCAAAAATTTTAAGTAATTCTAAAATTCGCGAACTCTATACGTATTCAAAATCGTGCAAATTCAAAAATTACAAAAATTTCAAAAATTCCCAAGATTTTTTCAAGAATTTATAACAAATTTCCGAATTTCGAAAAATTTTTTAATTTTCATTCTTCCAAAATTAAAAAGAATTTGGGAATATCGAAAAATTGAGAAAACTAGAAAACTATCCATATTTCGAACAAGTTCAAAATTCGGGAAAATTTGAGAGTTTTTGACAATTTTTGTATTTTCTTGTATACTTTAGATTTTTTCGTTTCAAAATCCTCACCCCTCCAAATCTCATCATAATCCTCCCCAACAACCCTCCCCATTTCGTCACCCAAGAAAAATCGCGCAAATCCGAAATATGGTCACGTCTATCCCCAACATCTTCCCAATCTCCATACTAGAACACAAAAAGAATCGTCCCGACGTACCCGGCATGTACAAAAATCCGAATAAACACCCGGCATTCCCTACATAACGCCTCATACATACGGAAATCCCGGAAGCTTTCAAATTAAAGTAAGGCGAGGGCATACGCGAGCGTTCGAATGTAAGGACTTGTCTCAATATAAGTTTCTACGTGCCGATTTGCCGTTGCACTCGAGTGGTTCGTGCGCGAAACAAACGGCGCGCTGCAACAAAAGGATTTGAAGAACGGCAGAGATGCGAGGGCTAAAGAGAATCGAAAAAGAGAGACGCCGCGGCGCGAATAATAATGACACCGAGGGAGAAGGCAAACTGGCTACGCTATGCAAGTTCGGGAAAAGCGGGATGCGCCATTTAACGTAACTCGGCGCCAAATGCTTTTTCCTTCCAGAACGTTTCAACCTTTCGACCTGGTTTCATTCTTACTTTTCATCATTCATCCGAGCGAGCACCTTCGCAGTCACTGCTAAGTGTGACTTTGACTCTTTCACGAGGATCGGACACGGATATCCAGCGGCGAAATATTCAGGGACGGTTTCCCGGATTTGTTCTAAGTTCAGATATGAGTTTCGAGTGCGCGAAGAAGGTGAATTAGGGAAGAACATTCGGGAGGAATGAATCTGGGAGGTTTCACTAGAGACTTGATTTCTAGTTATTTTGAAGAAGAATGAATGAGTTGGAAAATGGTAGGTAATCAGATTTTTTTAACAAGGGGTGGATTCATGAGGGAGGAGGTTTCCCCCTGTATAATTATTTTTATACTGTAATAATTGCGAAAGGTTCTTGATATATACTGCTTGAAAAAAATTTTCACGACTAGCTCGACCCGAAAAAGCAAGATCAGCGAGTCAAACTAGTGTCACTAGCACTGAGTTCCGAGAGCGTTAATCCTGCTAAAAGCTTCCGGTCGCGCTTTTCTTCCCTCTGGGCAACGCCACCCTCCATTGGATTGAGCCGCGTTTGTCGCCGACACATGTAGGATCGTTAAGATCGTGTCATAAGACACTGGTTTATTACGCGCCAAATTGATTTCCGGGAATGTATACATGGAATTGGTGTTGTTATAATGGGTTAATTTTTGTTTAATATCAAAAATTGTGAAGAATATTCTCGGATCTTATTAACAGTTACGTATCGATCAAAGTGTCGTCAATCCATCAAGCATTTTAAAAATAACGGTCATTTTGCATATTTGCAAACTCTATCGGAATTTTGGGTGTTTTGAAGACTTTCGAAAATTATTGAAGGATTTTTCAAATTTTTCGAAAATGAAAAATTTGAAAAAATGTGTGCTTCTTCAAAACTTTTATGGTCTCTTAAGAAATCTTGAATTTTTGGAGTTTGTTGATTATTTGGACATTTCTGCATATTTTTTTCGAATTTGAAAATTTTGGGGATTTTTGTCGAATTTCAAAATTTCGCAATTTTTGAACATATTTAAACCCGTTATTGAGAATTTCAGTAACGGATTTTGTCGAATTTCGAAAAATGAACAACTTCGATGAATGTTAAAAGTTCAAAACTTTCACCTATGGTCTTTCGAAAAATCTCGAATTTTTTAGGTTTTTCTTGATTACCAAGATGTTACTGGAGATTTTTGTCAAACTCAAGAATTTTCGAGATTGTTGTCGAATTTAAAAATTTCGTTATTTTAAAATTTTAAAATCCGTTATTTATAGAATTTCAATAACGGATTCTGCAAAATTTAAAAAAATGAACGATTGCAATAAATGTACGGAATTTCAATACTTTTGAAGGGCTCCCAAGAAATCTTGAATTTTTCACGATTTTTAGACAATTCTGGAATTTTGCGCCGAATTCGAAAATTTGGGGGATTCTTGTCGAATTTCGAAATTTCATAATTTAAAAAATTTTTCAAATCCGTTATGTAGAATTTTAATAACGGATTTCGTAAAATTTTGAAATATGACAAAGTCCAAAAAATGTTCGGAACTTCAAAACTTTCAGGGGCTTTTAAGAAGTCTTAAATTTTCACGATTTTATATGAATTAGACATTTTTGTAAATTTCCGTCAAATTCGAAAATTTTGGTCATTTTTGTCGTATTTCAAAATTTCGTAATTTCGATTCAACAAATTTTAAATTCGATAAAATAAAAATAAAAAACCTTTTTTCACGTGAAATTCCAAAATTCCATGTTTTTCATGACAATCCAGATTTTTCCGTTATTTTTCCGATTTCTCGCGGTTTCCTAATAATCATACTCCGTATACCAGCTCAAATTTGCCTAATGCTCAGTTTCAGTCCCAACATATCCTATCCCACAAACCATCCCACGTACTACTCTTATCATACTACCTGAAAATCAAACCCGGTCCATTCAAAACAAGAAAATACCCCTCATAAAAACAACGCCAAATAAAACAAACTGACCTTCAAGTTCCACGACCTTGCCCGCCTTCTTGAGCGCCTTCACTGCTTCGTCATGAGTAGCCTCCCTCAAATCCTCCCCGTTGACCGCGAGAATCGCATCCCCAACATACAGTTGCTCTGTCGCGTCCGCCGCCATCCCCTTGAAGATCTTGGATATGAGTATCGGCATTTTGTTCTCTTTGCCGCCCTTGATCGAGATCCCCAGGCCACTATTGTCACTTTTGATAACGCGCACTATTCTCTTCTGGTTGGCCACCGAATCCGGAACGTCTGGGTCGCTCAGACTGTCGACGTTGTTGTTGTTGACGCCGTTGAACGAGGTGCCGCTGCCCTGATTCTCGCCGGTCTCGTCCAGAGAAATGCTCAGGTACTCGTCCTCCAGCGAAACGAACACGCGGTACCATTGGGAGCGGACTTGGGTTTCGAGGACGCCGGCGCGGGCGCAGCTCGAGGACAGGGAACCGGGCCCGGTCCCGGTTCCGCTGGTCCCACTCGAGGAAGATGAGGAGGCAGAAGTCGCAGCGGAGGTCATCGAGGAGACCGCTGCCGCAGGGGGCTGCCCGCCTCCGCCACCACTGCTGCTGCTACTTCCACTCAGCTCGACCATTTCGATTTCTTCACAGCTTCGCGTCGTATGCTGAAACAGAAATTTTTCATTCACGTTTTCTAGTTTGTTAATAGTGGTGACATTGGTTTGAATAAAAAGTGAAAATTAAAGAATGAAACTTCAGATTCCCTATGCAATTCAAGGACGATTTTTTTCGGGGCGATTTTCCGAATTTCGGAAATTAGAGAAAGTTATCGACAATTTGTTTGAACATTAAATGTTGAACGTTTTTGAAATGAATATTATTTCCTCAACTTCTGCGAGAATTTAAAATTTTATTAGTTTTTAGTGGCATAAGTTTTAAATTATTGCGAATGTTGTATAGTTTTGCGTTAATGTGGAATTTTGAATATTTTTCGGAAAAAAGGAAATTTTCGATTGAATTTGAGGAACTTCGATTGAATTTGAGGAACTTGGAATATTTGTAATTCGAGAAATTCCTGGGTTTGTGCGAATTTTTTTGGAATTCCGGTAAAGTTGGAAAATTTTGAATAATCTACGGAAAAAGCTATCTTCTAATAATATAGAGATAATTTGCAATTTTTCGATCATCTTTCAAATTTTGAAGTTCTTGTTTTTGCAATTCTTTTTAAATTTTCAAAATCTTGTATAAATTACGAATATTTCGTTCTTGGAAAGAAATTTAATGTTTTTGAAATTCTAGAGACATTTACAAAATTATTGTACATGAAAATTGTTGTATTTTTTTTTTTTTTTTTTTTTATACCGGTTACTCACACCCTTGGCGGGTCTTTGAGGTTCGGGTCTCTTTTTTACCCGAACGAACAACTGATCCTTTTCCCACGTCCATGGCCGACTTTATACACTACTCGGTATTTACGTCGACTTGGGATTAATCCCTCCATCG
>JAPYZK010001730.1:0-22294 GCA_030522785.1 Platygaster equestris | reverse complement strand
TGGGGGTGGGTAGGGGGGGGTGGGCGGGGGGGGGGGGGGGGGGGGGGGGGGGGGGGGGGGGGTGAGATGATTTTTATTCGAAATTGGTTCAGCAAGTTCAAAACGTCAAGTTTTATTAGAGAATCATGAGAATTTTCTGAATTCCAAGAATTTTCGAGACTTTTGAATTATTTGAAATTTCTAAAACTTTTGGAATTCTTGAAGTTGTCAAAATTCTCTTGACTTTTGAGATTCTCGAAATAATATTCTGAACTTTGAAAATTCGCGAAATTGTTGAAAGGAATGTTCAAAATTATCAAGTTTCTTAAAGTTGCAGATTCGTAAAATTTTTCAAAAGTCAATAATTATGGAAGAATTGTGAATTCGCAGAATTGTCAAAATTTTTTTCTAATCTCTGGAATTTCCAAAATTGTCGGAATTTAAAAAATTTTTTAAATTTTGGAAAGTTTGAAAATTTTCAAAATTCTCTAAACTTTAAAATGCATCAAAATAGTCGAAAATCTTGAAATATGTTGAAAATGTTTTGAAACGGGTATTAATCGAAATTTTCGGAATTCGTAAAATTTTTTAAATTCCAAGAATTATGTCAACTGCATTAATTTTCAAGATTTTCAAACCTCTTTGAAATCTCTGAAATTCCTACAATTTTTCAAATTCTAAAAATTGTTGAAATACTAGAAACGTCAAAAATTCTCCAAATTGTTGAAAATCTTGAAATCTTCTAAATTTTTAAGTTTATTGAAATGTTAAAAATTCGTGAAATTTACGCAATTTCAAGAATTATGAAAATACTGTACATTTTCACGATTTTTTAAACTTTCACAAATCTCTAAAATGTACGAAAACTTAAATTCTCAAAAATTTGAAAATTCCAATAACCTTCAAAATCCTCAAAATACTTCAAACATTGAAAATTCTCAAAATTGTTATAAATCTTTGAATGTTAAAACTATTGAAAATTACACAGTGTCTCGAAATGTTAAGAATTCGTTAAATTTTCGTAATTTGAAAATTAGGAAAATATTTTGAAATTCTAGAATTCTTAAAACTCCGAAATTTCCAAATTTTTGCAACTCTGAAAACTTCCAAACGTCTGAAATTCTCGCAACCCCCAAAATTTTAAAAATTCCTAAAATTATCGAAAACCTAGAAATGTTGAGAATGTTAAAAATTATCAAATTTCTCGAAAACCTTGACACCTGTGAAAATCAGTAAATTTTACAATTTTTTTTTAAATATACTTTTTTGCAATGTGTTAGATTTTTAAAATTTTCCAGAATTTCGGGTGGGGCTTCAGCCCCCTCAGCCCCCTCCCCGACTACGTGCTTGTTCAATTCGCTTGAAATGTTGCTCTTTGATGCGCGATTGATCATCAGGATCCGCAATTCGGCGCTCGTGATTCCCCGCGGTATAAGTGGCCTTTGCAAGGGGGCCAGCGCATAGTTTCGACAGATGTAACACGCGTCGATTTCGGTACGCCCTCGAGACATGAACGTTTGCACGCAACAGTCCCGTATATGCAACGCGTTTTTGTCATGGCCACAACAGGAACCCATAATTATTCATTGTTTCTCCAATCTTCTTCAACTTCGAAAAAACGAAAATCCACAAAATACATCGAAAATGTATACATTTCAGCGTTCAGCGCCCCGGGTTGTACTGTAATGAGCGTAGAAAGTGGCGATGCGGATACTTTGTATCTTCGAAACAATTTAAGACCGTTACAAAAATTTTAAATGATGATATTATCATCATTTCAAATTTTTTGTATTTAAAATCCGCTATTTTAAACAAATCTTGTTTTTAATACACGTAATTAGTATGTCTATGGGAGTTTCACCTCTCCCCACTCCTGCCCACCCACGTGACTAGTCACGTGGTTTTCGAAATTCAAAATGGCGGATCTCGTAGCTAACTACGTCGGTAAATTTGAGTTGGGTGATTTTAAAATTGACCGGCCGTAGTTAGTTACAAGATCCGCCATCTTGAATGTCAAAAACCACCCGACTGGTCACGTGACTAATCACGTGGGTGGGCAGGAGTAGGGAGGGGGAGGACGAAACTCCAATAGACATACTATTCACGTAATCTCGGTGGCTGAGTGGCGCAATGCGCCTAGCCACGTCAAGAAGGGCATGGGTTCGAATCCCAGCAGTGACACCTGCTTTTTTCCTTATAAAAAAGGAAAACAGCAATACTTTATCCGAAATTCGTAAGATAACGATGTCAGAACTTGAATAAATCTCGCATTGCGATGAAAAGACGGAATGGTCGAAAAGTGGCGCGATTCATTGTGCAGAAAGTGGAGATGGTACGTGGAAGCGGTGAAAGAAAAGGTTTAACGGCGCAAAAAGTGCAAAGTCTATTCAGCACGCACAAACGCGGGCCGGGAGATGGAATATTGAAAAAAGGGCCATCCCGTATGGCCGCCAGGGTTTGGCGTGATATTGCGTTTCGTGATCCAATAAGGAATCGCGTGTACTGGTGTACTGGATGACGAGCTCCAGGCAAATAACTGCTGCGAGTGGCGCAAGCACTCGCCCTGTTCCAGCTACAGCTCATCCGAATTGTTATCGGCAAATCGTTAGAAAATCGTTAGAATAGTACATTATGTAACAAGTGCGCAAAATAGTTATTCCGTGAGTGTGAAGTTGGGAACATGAGACGAAGGCGAACACGCGAGACGGAGACGAACGCACAATGAGACGAAGGAGAACGCGCGAGACGTAGGCGAATGCACGAGCGTAGCGAGTGCGTGCAGCCAAAGTCGAGTGCGTGAGCCGAAGTCGAGTGTTTCAAACTTTACACTCACGGGCTAACCTATCTTGCGCACTTGTTGCATACAGTGCTTTTTTTTACAAATGCACAAAGATGGCGAGTGCACGAAAAATTGAAATGGAAATTTAAAAAATTTTGAAAAAGTTAAAAATGTTCGGAAAGTTTAAAAATTTTCGAAAATTTCAAAAATTTTAAAAATTTTTGAAAATATAATTTTTTTTGAAATTTTGATAATTTTAGAAATTTTTGGGCATTTAAAAATTTTTGAAAGTTTGTTCATTTTTGAAATTTGTGAGAATTTTGTAAATTTTTGTAAATTTTGAGAATTTTAAACATTTTCAGAATTTTGTAAATTTTTAAAAATGTGTGGAGTTCATAAAAATTTCTAAAAATGTTGAAATTTTTACACGGTTTGTAAATTTTCCAAAACTAACCCAGCTTCCAATGCACCGTCTCAAATTTTGATTGAAGTCCCTGCGGATATGTGCACATGAAAAACAGTGCAACTCGGGCTAATTTTCAATCCATCGTAAAGCAGTATACGTGCTTTTTGCATTGCACGTAATAAGGGTGCAAAAGGGTTGGTTGACGAAGATGAAGGGCCGGGAAAAAATGGCGTTTCGAAAGTTTGCTTTTGGTGGGGGTGATGGGAGCAGCCGCATAATAATAGGGTGCTTTGGGCCAGAAGCCGCTAACGAACCGGGCCCGGCGAAAAGGCGACACTGTATTATTTCGCCGTTCCTGATGGCCGACATCATCAAAAATAATCGTCAAAAATCCATATAATCAAGGGACCGGCGCATGCAACTGAAACTCTTCGAGGTAACTCCTTAATGACGTTACTAATCGAGGAAAGTTGAAAATTGCGTCGCTAATGACGGCGCGATTGCGGCCAACGGCGTTTTCCTACCGCGGAATTGGAATGTTTTGTTTCGACAGGTTTAATTAGGGATCGCGAAGGGTACGGGGTTTCGAAATGCGTTTTATGGAGGGTATTACGGTGGTTACGTTCCCTGGCAAACGAGTTGCGACTCGCTTGAAACGGTTGTATGGCGGAAATTATAGTAAATTTTTATGATTTTTCGTGATCAAGTATAGTATAACTTATGTAGTATTTGGTAGATGTAATAATTTTGTATGGAAAAAGGATAAATAGCAGCAAGGACGTAGCCAGAAATTTCCTTCGGTAAGAGCTAAGGTGATTTTTACTCGAAATTGATTCAACAACAAAAAGTAGTTTCATTTGAGAATTATGAAAATTTCCTAAATTCTACGAATTTTCGAAACTTTGGAATCTTTGAATTTTTTAAAATTTTCAATAACTTCCACAATCCTGAAAATACTTCAAACTTTGAAAATTCTCAAAATTGTTAAAAATATTGGAATGTCAAAAATATTTCTAATCATAAAGTTTCTTGAAATGTTAAAAATTCGTAAAATTTTCGTAATTTCGAGAGTTATGAAAATATCGTTAATTTTTAAAATATTCAAAACTTTCTCACAACTTCGAAATTTTCGAAATTTGGTAAATTTCGGAAATATTCCAACTTTCAAAAACTTCTAGAATTCTCGAAATCCTCCAAACTCTGAAAATTCCCAACATTTTTGAAAATCGTGAAATGCTAAAAATGTTAAAAATTAAGTTTCTCGAAAACTTCGACATTTGTGACTATTATTTTTACTATTTTTTTCGAAATATACTTTTTTTCAATGTGCTAGATTTGTCAAATTCGATTTTACCGAATTTATTCTGTCAGTGATTTTGATGTTAAAAAACGTTTTCCTTCAAATTAGGTCGAACTCATTTTTGAATAAAATAATTTTAATGATAAATTACATCATACATTGCAATCTTCGTTTTATTTTCTTTGTTGGAAGGTCATGTGGCCTCTCTTGCTAAAGTAATTTAAAATGACTTTTACTCGAAAAATTGATTCCTGGCGATTAAGGGCATTTTTGCGAAAGAGAAAAACAAAGGCAAAGTACGAATTTGCGCGGTTTTGTGTCGCTTTGCGGGGAAATTACAGAGTTTCGAGGCGAGGGTAACCGCCGTAAGGCTGCAAGAGATAATCTGCGACCAAAGGACTCCCCGGCTCGCTCTCGTCATTAAGTCGAGTGATTGCCTTTCGCGGGGACCACCTACGCCACTGATTCCAATGACCCGGGACACCGGATTCCCAGAAATCAGGAGGGCCCATTTTTTCTGGGCCTCCCTCCAGGGATTCGAAATTCGGTTTTTGACGGAAATTTTTCGCGGCTCGCGGTTTGCACCTTTATTTCTGGCAACGTTTTTTTGGTTTATTCAAAGAAAAATTTTTGTTGAAATTTTTCTGATCAAGATTTTTGATAAATGAGCAAGGTGTTAATAGTATATTACATTACTAGTAGTGTAAGGGGTGCGATTACGGGAGAATTTCTCCGACTCGTATTGCAAAGGAATTCTCTCTTCTGAGGTTGACTTTATAGAAACCTTGAATATAAAAATTTCTAATAAGGAAATTTTTGGTCGAAGAAATTATTTTCTATAAGGTTTTTATAAGGTATAGGAATAGGAATCGTGAATTCTATAAAAAAATGGAATCTTATTACGAATTCGAAAATCTTATACAATTCAGGGAATTCTTTTGAGAATCGACCAAAAAAAAGATGGCGTATGTTTATGGATTCCAGGAAATTTTTGAGTATGGTTTCAGACTATTTTTATGTGTAATAATTAGGAAAATATTCTCCTAAAGATCTTATAAATAGAAAATACATATTTTTAACTCACATAAATCTCACAGTTTCGAAGATTTGAGCTGACCAATTGCGAATTAGTTCCCCGTTGATTCCGCTGATGATTTTTATTTGTCGCGAAGGAACTTCCAAGGTTTATTTGTTCAAACCTTCCAAGGCGTCGAACTCCTTTTCCCCAATTTTACAGAACGTCCCCAAGTTTGAAAAATTATTTCGTATGAAAGAAAAATTTGTAGCTAAATGCTGTTTCTGCGAATATGAAGGAAACATTTCATAAACGATTTTGTAGTAGGCAAAATTTTTCAATAAAAAATATGCTTGATTTTTAGAAAATTTTTCAACTGGTAGATTGCAATTGAAAAAGTAAAAAATGAGGAAAAAAACGAATAAAGATTATTCAGGTCATGAATTACATCACAATGTTCATTTCATTTGTAACTCTAATTTAAATTTGTAAATAATTTTCTGACTGTAATTCAATTAAAAATTTTAATTTAAATTAGAATTGTGAGTGGATTTAAATAAAAAATTTCAATACAATATGTGTATAAAAAATAAAAATCAAAGTTTTTCATCTCATGGATTACACTATTATTAGTTTGATAAACACAATTATTATTTTTTAGATATTTTTTTATCTTTTTGAAATTTTGAATAATTTTCCATATTTTCGGTTTTTGAATTTTTTAAATTGGAAAAGAATGTGATTAAAAAGTGTTAGAATATTTGTTATTATTTTTTGTAGAGTGGACGAAAATTCAGGAAGTATTACAAGTATCACTATTTTTGCACTTTCGTGAAAATAATTTTTGAAGTTTGACTTTGACTTCGGATTTAATAAAAATGTTGGAATTTGACAAAACTTCGAAAAATTTGTTGAAGACGAAAAATTTGCAAATATTATCAGGTTCATAGTAAATCACTTCTAACTATTCCCTACAATTTTCAAAAAATTTTCGACTGCTTGACGAGAAATGTTGCAATAATACTAACACAATCGTGGGAATAACTCAATACATTTTCAGTAATTTTTACAAAAAAATTGTCAGGAATTAGAAAACACTGTTGAAAAGTTGAAGAAAAACTTAAAGTATCGTACTGTTTTCTTGTTCGGCGAATTCACGAGCATGCACTTCACCGGCACTCGCGAAAAAACTATGAAAACAACTTTTTACTGCTCACACTTCAACAAACACCGCAACAAAACCGAATTAAACCGAGAAAACCGAATCGACGTTTGACAACTCGAGTACCTATAAACACAGAGTTTGGCTACCGGGAGCAAATTTTTGATTGGCTGGATCCAAAGCTTGACCGCCGCCATTTTGGGTCAAGCGATCGTCACGTACATACGATCGATGTTATGTGCATTAGCGCCACCTGAAAACGCGCCAAAAAAAAACCGTCGTTTTTTTTGGCGCGAATTTTATTAATGAAAAGATAAAAAAAATGAACCAAAAATGAATTTATTTCATAAAAGAACAAGAAAAATGTAATTCATACTGTCATTAATAAATTTATTTGCAAAGTTCCGAATTAAAAGCATGCATGGGTTTTCTTTCTCACTTCAAGATGAGAAAAATGTGCAGCAGTTGGAAAAAGACAAGAGGAGCGCGCATGCGCGCTCAATTGCATAATGCATGTTATATCATGATCATGTGTTAACTGAATTACGGTCGCAACACTAAAAGAGGCCTCCAGGCAGCACGCTATAATATAGGAATCCCTCTACGACTCTTTCTGTATTGCTAGTATATCAGTGGGAGTGAGTGTGACCGACGGTGTTGACCATGGTCAAAAATTATGTAGAAAACATTATAATCGGCAATAATTTATTTACATTTTTTCGATTTTCTTCAGAATTCGTGCGTCCTAGTGCGGGTACAGTCGCGTCCAAAAATGGGATCTCCCGGGAATCCCAAAGTGGAACATCTCAGGCTGACAAAAATCGGCAGGTAAACAAAACTGAGGAAATAGTTGATACTGGAAATGATTTTTAGGATGTGGAAATGCTGATAATGACGAGATCAAAATTTTGTGGGTGGAATCATTTCCTGTGTAATTTTCAAATAGCTTTTTCGAATTTTTTGCATGTAAAAAGGAACTAATTCTGTAACTTGTGCAGAAAAATTTTTTTTTTCCATTCGTAGAAAAAAGTGACATTTCTCGAGAATCCTAGAAAAATAAATATTAAGAAATAAATGATAAAATAGTTATAACAGTATATTATTAGTGTCAATTTATTGAATAAATATCAGTAGAAATATAAAAAAATTGAATATAATATCAACAATTCAACAAATTTTTAATTTTTTAAATGCTTACAAACTTTTTTTGATTTGAAAATGAAACTTTTAAATTAGATTTGAATTTTTCAATTTCTAGTATTGATTATAATAATATCATGTTTTCTATCTTCAAATCAAGTTTGTTTTTTATTCTAGTTTCGAATTTCGCATACTGATTTCATAGTAAAACTGGAAAAAATTTCGTTCAGTATTTAAATCAGAGTTGACAATAATTTTCTAAAAATGTTCTATTTCATGTTATTAACAATATCAAAATTTTTGCAGAATAAGTGCGTCATTGTGTTGGTGCGACCCTGCAGTCCAAAAATGGCTCAAATCGTCTAGAAAGCTGCTGCTGTCATCACTTCCAGACATCCCAACATGAAAGTTTGGAGAACGAGATAAAAAGGTAATTTACTCGGAATTGGATGGATAATTTACATTGCAAATAATAATTTGCATAAAATATTGATAATTTTGTCGAATTTGACATGTATACAATTATATGACATTTTATTAATGCGTTTTCCTATCGGAAAACAGAAATTTAGTGATAAGTTGAGGACACTTATTATAATAAATAATTATTTGTTGTTTGAAAATTTTTTCAATTTTGTGAAATTTCGGATGGGAAATCATCAGTTGTGCGTGTAATATTTTTTCGGTTTGAATTGTAAAATTTTTGATTTTTGGAATGGCCAAGCTACTTGACCACTCCAAAAAACGAAAATTAAAAAACAACAAAATATACTCAACTCCAAAAAATTTTCAGCAGTTTTATTCTTTGAAATGATATGAATTTTACTTGACTCAAGTAGATTAATCTTATTTCAAATAATTGGTGAAAACTTGGAGTTGAGAATATTTTCTAATATACTTATGTATAGTTTATATATAGTCCACATTTAATGTAATTAAAGTTACTTTCGAAATATTAATCATTATATTTATCTAGTTTTGCTTACTCTCATGTTTTAGAGATGTATTTGAACTTGATAAATATTTTTAAACTTTGAAATCTAAATAGGAAGGTTTTTAAACTTCAATAATACAAAGTTGGATGAGTTTTTGGAATCAGAATTGATATATTTTTTGAATTCGTTTTATTTGAAAAAAATGTGAAATATACACAAATATTTTGAACTTATTAATTTCATGTATAAAATTCTCTTACTCAGAATACTCATTTTCACATTAATCCGTAATTGATGTGTGAGTCGAAAATTTCATGTCAAGATCCATGATTTAAATAATATAATTTGAAATGAAAATTTTCAATTGTCAAATCCCGAAATTTACAATTTTCAACTCAGAATTGTCGAGTATAGATCGTAAAACTCTAAACATATATCGACAATTATCAACATAGCTATACGAATTTTAGAATACGAAAACTTTTAAATTAGATTCAAATTTTTTAATTTCCAGTATTAATTATAATAATATCATGTTTTCCATCTTTAAAACGAGTTTTTGATTTTCCGAACATTCAAAAATTTCAAATTATTAAAATACTAAATTTATTATAGTCTTCCTCAAAAATTAAAATTTCGTTAAAATAATAATTATTCACTCGAAAATTCTCAATTTTTTTCAAGACCAAAAATTCAACTTGAACATGAAAAATATAAAATTTTGAGCCCGTTAAAACTTAATTATTATTCGAAACTTTAAAAATTTGAATTATTTCAAGAGATGAATTTTGGAGTTTGGAAAATCTTGTACAGAGTTGATATGAATATTTTTGATATTTACGTATTGGGAGCAACTTGAATATTTGAATCTGAAAACTTAGAAATCTGGTAATTTCCAAAAATTGAAATTTTTGATAATTCAGAATTCCGTTGCATCCGAATTTGAGGGTTTTTGGAATTGCAAAATAACAAATCGATAAGTTTTCGAGTGAATACTTCAAAATCTGCAAAAACAATTTTTAAATTTAGAATTTGCGAAAAAGCAATTTTTCATGCTTTTAAATTACTAGAATCGTATATTTTATATATTTGAGGCAATTTTTTAGTCGTCAGATGAATTTATAATTTACTTATTTCGAATTATAAATTACTTCACATAAATGGGAGTCATGGGAGTCGACTCCCACATGACTCCCAATTTGGGAGTCATGATTCCCAAGTTGGAAGTCATGATTTCCAGTAATGTCGAACTTTCAACATGTCAAAACTCAATTACCTGTAATCTTTAAAATTCTCGAAAACTTCAAAGTTCTTGGACATTGTCGGAAACTTTGAAATTTTAACATTTTTGAAACTCACAAAATTTCCGAAACTTTTTAAACTTTATTTATCAGTACTTTCTAATTCCTCAAAATTTCTCAATTTCATTAAATTCCAAAATTTCCAAAGCTTTGAAAGTTCCAAAATTTTGGAAAATTTCTAAACTTCACAACTTCAAAACTTCAAAATCTTGAAATATCAAAAACTTTGAAATTTCTTTGCTTCAAAAATTAAAAATACTTGAAAGTATGCGGAATTCCCAGAACTTCAAAAATGTTGAAACCTGATAATTTTTCATCTTTATAAGTCTTCAAAACTTCCAAGTTTTTGGAAATTCTCTAAAACTTCAAAATTCCGACATTTGAAAAACTTCTCAAATTTCGAAAATTCTAAGCTTCATAACTTTAAAATATTCGAGCATTTTAAAACTTGCGAAATTTCCAGAACTGTAAAAATGTCAAAACTTGATCTTTTTCAATCTTAAAAATTCTAAATTTCCTAAGTTTTTGAACATTCTCGAGAAATTCAAAATTCCAACATTTCAAAAACTTGTAAAATTTCCGAAACTTCCAAACCTTCAGAACCTCATAATTCTTCGAAAATTCACAATTCCAAAGCTTCATAAGTTCCAAAACTTCATTATTTCGAATTTTCAAAGTTCTACAATTCCAAAATTTTCGAAATTTCTAGATTTCAAAACTTCAAAATACTTGGAAGTACGCGGAATTCCCAGAACTTCAAAAATGCCAAAACTTGATAATTTTCCATCTTTTAAGGTCTTCAAGACTTCCAAGTTCTTAAAAATTCTCGAAAACTTCAAAATTCTGACATGTGAAAAACTTCTCAAATTTCAAAAATTCTAAGCTTCATAACTTCAAAATATTCGAGCATTTCAAAACTTGCGAAATTTTCAGAACTGTGAAAATGTCAAAACTTGATAATTTTCAATCTTAAAAATTCTTGATTTTCAAAGTTTTTGAACATTCTTGAATAATCCAAAATTCCAACATTTCAAAAACTTGTAAAATTTCCGAAACTTCCAAAACTGCAGAACTTCATAATTCTTCGAAAATCCAAAATTTCAAAGCTTTATAAGTTCCAAAACTTCATTATTTCAAAATTTCAAAGTTCTACAATTTCGCAAATTTCGAAATTTCTAGACTTCAAAACTTCAAAATGCGTGAAAAGTTCAAAAACTGCAAAATTTCCAGACCTTATTGAAAAACCTTGAGTTCTGACCTTCAAAAATGTCCAAATTCAATCATTTCCAACCTTTGAAATTCTGAGACTTCTATATTCCCATATTTTCAGGACTCCTAATATTTCCGAAACGTCAAAATTCCAATTTATTATTCATAACAACATTTAATTAAGAAACACCGCCTAAAATCTTTGCCTCAGGCCCCGCAAAACCTAGGGACGGCCCTCCCCTTGACTCCCATTATGGGAGTCAATGGGAGTCATGGGAATCATGACTCCCAAGTTGACTCCCAGAGTGAATCGCCCCTCGCGCAAACCTCTAATGGCTCGACAAACGCGTTTTCAATTATCTCTCGCGTTCACCGAAATCTCGAAGGCGCGTTCACGTGTTTATTTTACACGTTTGCGGGATAATACGAATTCTCCGGAAGATGTTACCCGCGGGCTGAAATAACAAAGGGACCCGAGCACTCCGGCAATCATCGGTATTTAAAAACGCGGTGTTTGCCAAACACCGTGCTTTTCGTGCTCGGGACTTGCGGCCGGGCATTTGCCGAATTCAGGTAGTCCTACCCACAAAAGAAACGCTTTTTTTCCCAGCGCACTTTGGAAAAACTCAACCTTTCGGCGCGTATTTGATTAACAAAATTGTTCGTTTTTTTTCGCCCTGGGGCCCTATCAGGGAACCGGAAACATAAGGCCCAAAACAAACGCGTCGGCAAAGAGCAAAGCGGTGGACAATGCCCACCCCCCCCGAACGAAATTTCTGAAAAATTTGAAAAATCTAGCAGACTACAAAAAAGAATATTTTGAAAAAAATAGTGAAACAATACTGATTTTCACAAGTGTCAAAGTTTTCGAGAAAACTTGACAATTTTTAACATCTTGAGCATTTCAAGATTTTTAGCAATTTTTGAAATTCTCAGAGTTGGGAGGATTTCGAGAATTTTAAAAGTTTTTAGAAGTTTGAAAAAAAATTCAAAATGTTTAAAAATTTCAAAGTAATAAAAAAGTTTCGAAAATTCTAAGAATTCGCGATATTTTCATGGTTCTTGAAATTGAGAAAATTTGACGAATTATTAACATTTCCAAAAACTTAATAATTCAGAATATTTTAAACATTTCAAGATTTTCAAAAATGTTGAGAATTTTCAAAGTTTGGAGTATTTTGACGATTTTGGAAATTGTTGGAGTGTTGAAATTTTCAAGAATACAAAAATTTACGGAAATTCCAGAGATTTGTAAAACTTTCAAAAATTCGGAAAATTTACAATACTTCCATTATTATCAAAGTTCAGAAACTTTTACGAATTTCTGAAATTTGAGAAACTTGATAATTTTGAACACTTTTAACATTTCAAGATTCTCAAAAATTTCGCGAATTTTCAATGTTTGGAGTAATCTCAGGATTTTGGAAATTACTGGAGTTTCGAAATTTTCAAGAATACACAAATTTTCGTAAATTCCAGAGATTTGTAAAACTTCCAAAAATTCTGAAAATTTATTATACTTCCATAATTATCGAAATTCCGACAATTTAACGAATTTCTGAAATTTGAGAAACTTGATTATTTCAAAAATTTATAACATTCCAAGATTCTCAAAAATTTCGCCAATTTTCAAAATTTATAGTAATTTCAGGGTTTCGAAATTCCAGATAATTTTGACAATATCGAGAATTTCAAAAATTTTGCAAATTTCATAGATTTCAGAAAGTTTCAGAAATTTTCAGAATGTAGGAAATTTGCATAATTCTCTAATAAAGCTCCACTTTTTGCACTTGTCGCGTCAATTCCGATTAAAAATAACCTCAGCCCCCCCCCCCCCCCCGAACGAAATTTCTGGCTACGTTATTGAATGGCACGAATATTGTGTGTTGGGGAGACGGTTAAGAGCAAAATTCGGTGAAAAGTAGTATCAGCCTGTTGGGATCAATCTCATTTAAACACACGCATTTATACGGCCTTAATGGCGGGGATCGAGGCGGGCTGTAAAATTGTAATTTCGCTGGGCGGCGATTATGGAGTTTCTTTCGTGGTATATGAATAACGCGGATGTTCTAGGACGAAGGTTCCAGGTCGATGGCAGATAGGCCTGGTGTCGATGACACCCATGTCCCAGGTAGAGCTGCCAAGGCCGCGTATGATGACGGTTTTAATACGGTACTATAAAGTGTCATTCGCGCGATTTATCACTCGGAAAAAGATTAACATTTCGAAAGAGCGAAAGAGGCTGCCCCCGAGATAACTATGGCGTGTTCGATTGAAACCCGAGGATTTTATTGGCAATTATATTGAAGACACTCGAGTGGCTTTGAAAATGGCAAAAAGTTTCGAAACCGAGTCCGGACGTGCAGTGATGGATACGCGTTAACTGAATTTTTTTTTTTTAGAAAAATGAATGTGTAATTTGATTGGCAATTGGGAAGGGTATTTTCAGGGTTATTGGGCACCTGGAAAACTTGGTAGCAAGCACGTAGCCAGGGAGGGCTGGAGCCCCCTACGAAATTCTGGAAAATTTGAAAAATCTAGCATATTGCAGAAAAGTATATTCTAGAGAAAAATAGTAAAACGATACTGATTGTCACAAGTGTCGGAGTTTTCGAGAAATTAGATAATTTTGAACATTTTCAGCATTTCAAGAATTTGGACAATTTTGGGAATTTTCGGAGTTTGGAGAATTTCGAGAATTTTGGAATGTTTTCAGGAGTTTACAAATATTTGTAATTTCAACAATTTTGGAAGTTTTAAAACGGTTTTGAAAATTCTGGATATTTAAAATATTTTCGTAGTTCTAGGAATCAGGAAATTTTTACGAATTCCTAACATTTCGAGAAACTTAATAATTCGGAGTATTATCAAGGTTTCAAGATTTTTGACAATTTTGGGAATTTTCAAAGTTTGAGGTCTTTCGAGGATTTTGGAAGTTACTGGAATTTAGAAAAGTTCGGGAAATTCAAAATTTTCGTGAATTACAGAGATTCGTTAATGTTTTGATAATTCTGAAATTTTGAAATATTTTCATAAATCTTGATATTAAGAAAATTTCACGAATTTTTTACATTTCGAGAAACTTAGTAATTTGGAATATTTTCGACATTTCAATATTTTTGACAATTTTGAGAATTTTCAAAGTTTGCAGTATTTGGAGGATTTGGAAGTTATTGGAATTTTGAAAAGTTCAAGAATTTCAAAATTTGGGTAAATTTCAAGAATTCCGAAAACTGCCTTAATTCTCAACATTTTCAAAACTTTATAGAATCTCTGAAAGGCCTACAATTTTTTCAATTGCCCCCCCCCCCCTCCCCCCCGAACGAAATTTCTGGTTACGTCCTTGCTTGGTAGTGTTAGGAAATTTCCTTTCAACCATTAAAAAATGTTCGAATTAATAATGTAAAAATATTGGATAATTATCGATATTATCGATTAAGATTCAAAGCCGATATTATCGATATAGACGATGAAATTATAATGATACACATACGAATAAATATTACGAAACTTTTTTGGAGCTTTCCGAGTTTGCTCGAAAAACCTGTCAAGTCGTCGCGGTGATTGATCTGCTTTGTGAAGGGAAAGAAAAAAAAATTGTGTGTATACTTTGTTGCACTCTCGAGAAAGTACAAACAGGTTATTCAAAAGGTGGCCCAATTTTCGGGATTCGGGACCGGGATTAGGATTAGCGGGGGACCGGTATTACGGTCCGTGAAATACCGGGCAAGGGCAGATAATGCCCCGTCCAGGAGCGTCATTGTCAAAATTTCGGGCCCGAAAGTTCCTCATTTGTCCATTGTCCGAGTGACGAAATTCGTAAATGAGTCGTAACTCGCGGTTCTTTTCATCTTTCTTGGTTTTGTAGACAATGATTTCGTTGGTACAGTTACCTAAAAAAGTGTTTGTTTTTTTTTTCTTTTTATTCAAAACTAACGAACGAATTATTTGAGCAAAATATTGCAATTGTAACCATAATTGAACACAATAATTGATAAATGTTTCTATCATCGCGAAATCTCACTTTTTTCGTGAATGATTCAAAAATTTGTTGATGAACATGCTTTTTTTGAAAACAAATTTTTTTTGATGAACTCAAGTTATGAAAATAATGGTAAAAAAACACTGAATGCTCACCATCCACAATTGAATGTAACAAGCACGTAGCCAGGGAGGAGGCTGGGGGAATTCTGGAAAATTTGAAAAATCTAGCACATTGCAGAAAAGTATATTCTGAAAAAAAAATACTAAAACAATAGGTACTGATTTTCACAAGTGTCAAAGTTCTTGAGAAAGTAGATAATTTTAAACATTTTCAGCATTTCAAGATTTGCAACAATTTTGGGAATTTTCAGAGTTCGGAGTATTCCGAGAATTTTACAAGTTTTTGGAAATTTAAAACTATTCGAAATTTCTACAATTTTGAATATTTCGAAGTTTTAAAAAAGTTTTTAAAATTCTGGAAATTTAAAATATTTTCATCATTCTTGTAATAACGAGAGTTTTACGAATTTCTGACATTTCGAAAAACTTATTAATTTGGGATATTTTCAACATTTAAAGATTTTTAACAATTTTGGGAATTTTCAGAGTTTGGTGTATTTTGAGGATTTTGGAAGTTATTGAAATTTTGAAAAGTTCGTGAATTTCAAGTTTGGGTAAATTTCAGAGATTTGTAAATGTTCCAAAAATTCTGAAAATGCACAATATTTTCATAATTCTTGAAATTACGAAAATTTTACGAATTGTTCATATTTTGAGAAACTCGTTAATTCGTAACATGTCAAGATTTTCAACAATTCAGAGAATTTCGAAAGTTTTCAGTATTTTTCCAATTTTCAGAATTACAAAATTTTTAGAAATTTCAGAGATTAAAAAAAATTCCGAAAATCTTAAGAATTAAGCCAGTTTCCGCAATTCTTGATATTTTCAAAATTTCACAAATTTCTAAAATTTCAAAAAACCTTCGTTTAGTTTAAACATTTTTTAATATCTTCCAAGATTTTCGACTACTTTTACGAATTTCAAAGTCTAGAGGATTTTGAAAGTTTCGGAGATTTCAAAAACACTTATGGAAATCCTAAGAATTCAGAAAATTTTTATAATCCTCCAATAAACTTCACTTTTTAAATTTATTCAATTCCCCCCCCCGAACGAAATTTCTGGTTACGTCCTTGGAATGTAATTTCGATTGTGTTTGCATAAAACCAGACGAAATTGGATTTGAGCTGGTCAGAAAAAAGCTCCCCTCATTTTCATAAAAGACACGCGAATCTCGCCGGAATTCTCCCTCGATACCAAAATGGCAATATTCTGGAATCCTCCGAGCGACGAAACAATAAATTGCACGATTTTTCGCTGGGAGCGTATAACGATTTGAATATCGCGACGTAATGCATTGAATTGTTAACTCGAAATCATAGTAACGCGGCGAGAAACCGATATCGCGACGAGCGCAATGTACCGCGATGTGTATCACGGCCATTACGATATCGTTTTCTCCCTCGCGAGGCTACGATTTCAGCGCACTTCATTACAATATTCAAATCGTAAAACATTACCATTCGCCTTCTCTGGAATCGTCAATCATTTGCGAAAAAAATTGTACCGTACTAACGAAAGTAAAAATTATTCCGTGGAAAAGGGTTTCGCGAAGCTGCATTTCGTTAACGAACGCGACAATTATTTATTCGGAAACTAGCTAGTCGTCGCCTGAGAAAGGGCACAAAAATTAATTTGGTTTGCACTGCTCCGATTTGAGTTATTATTGAGGGCATTTTTTTATTACGAAAGTAGAACTTCAAAAAACCTATTACGTATAAAAAAAAGGAGAGCATTGAAGCAATTTAATTTATACCATCCAATTTTTCTTGTGTAGTTTAAGAAAAAATTTTCGAATTTCTCGCAGATTTGATTTCACTTTCATGTTCTTGATTAATTACCTTCATAATTCGGACGTGAAAATATACGAGTAAATTTTTTCATTGAGACAATTATTATTCTGGTATAAAAAAGATGTGAACGAAAGAAGAACATGGCGTCTATGAAGAAAAACAGTCATAAAAAGTCTTTCAGATGGAAAATTTTTTTCGAATCATTAATCATTCGCGTGAATATGCGCTGTAAACACTTGCTGGGCTCAGTGAAAATATGCGCCTCGTATCATCGAAAGTGACGTATCCTGTTTGAAAAAATCTCTAAAAAATTCGAATGTTACAATCATTCTGACAGGTCAATGAAATTTACGAATTTAATTCTGGTGTAAGATATCGTTATTGCAAAAAACTTACATTGATTGGGATTAATACGAAAAAATCGTGAAATTTGGTTCGTAACTATGGAAACACAGATTCGAATGGGAAGAAAAAATTTGAGAATCTTGATGTAAATAGGTCAGATACTTAAAAAAAAAAAAAAAAAATAACGAACCGAAAAACTATAATTCGATACAAAAATGTCCCTTCAAATATAAAACTGAATTATTAGATTATCATACCATTAGTACACATGGCAAGCAATAATATAAAACACATTCTGAAAATTCATTTTGTCAGAAAAAACTTCAGAAATCGAAGACCCTTATAATCCCGGGAAAACCCAAACCGCAGGAAAAACCCTTCTCAAAACACCCAAACCACAAGTCCCGCAGAAAAAAAAAAAACACCCAAAAGTGGAACTCCCTAAACCCGTGAATAACAAGTTGTTTTCACAAAATAAACAAGCCTTTTTTCCACCTACGAAAACACCCTTATTCCCCCTTCGAAAAAAAATCGCCGCGTACGTATTTCCCGCTGAAAAACGTGGATACATAGAATCTTTTTCTACGAATTTTGAAAAGTTCGAGAATTTCAAAATTTGGGTAAATAAGAGATTTGTGAATGTTTCAAACATTCTGAAAATTTACAGTATTTCCATAATTCTTGAAATTACGAAAATTTTACGAATTCTTCACATTTCGAGAAACTTGATAATTCGTAACATTTCGAGATTTTTGACGATTTGGAGAATATGCAGAGTTGGGAGTATTTCGAGAATTTTACAAGTTTTTAGAAGTTTCAAAATATTCGAAATTCCAACAATTTTGAAAATTTCGAAGTTCTAAAAAAGTTTTAAGAATTCTGGAAATTCACAGTATTTTTATAATTTTTGAAATTACGAGAATTTTACGAATTCCTAACATTTCGAGAGAGAAACTTAATAATTTGGAATATTTTCAACAATTCAAGATTTTTAACAATTTTGAGAATTTTCAGATTTTGGAGTATTTCGAAAATTTTACAAGTTTTTAAGTTTTAAAATTTTCAAAATTTCAACAATTTTGGAAAGTTCGAAGTTCTAACAAAGTTTTAAGAATTCTGGAAATTCACAATATTTTCATAATTCTTGAAATTACGAGAATTTTAAGAATTCCTAACATTTCGGGAAACTTGATATTTTGGAATATTTTCAACATTTCAAGATTTTTGACAATTTCGAGAATTTTCAGAGTCTGGAGTATTTTGAGAATTTTACAAGTTTTTAGAAGTTTAAACATTTTCAAAATTTCAACAATTTTAAAAATCTCGAAGTTCTAAAAAAGTTTTCAGATTTCTGAAAATTTACAATATTTTAATAATTCTTGAAATTACGAGAATTTTACGAAATAATTCTTGAAATTACGAGAATTTTACGAATTCCTAACATTTCGAGAAACTTAATAATTTGGAATATTTTCAACCTTTCAAGTTTTTGAAAATTTCGTGAATTTTCAAAGTTGGAAATATGTCGAGGATTTTGGAAGTTATTCGAATTTTGAAAAGTTCGAGGATTTCAAAATTCAGGTCAATTTAAGAGATTTGTGAATGTTCCAAAATTTCTGAAAATTTACAATATTTCCATCATTCTTGAAATGACGAAAATTTCACGAATTCTCCACAAGTCGAGAAACTTGATAATTCTTAACATTCCAAGATTTTCAACAATTTAGAGAATTTCGAAAGTCTTCAGTATTTTTACAATTTTCAGATTTAAAAAATTTTTGAAAATCCAGAGATTCAATAAAGTTTCGAAAATCTTAAGAATTAAGGCAGTTTTCGGAATTCTTGAAATTTTCAAAATTTTACAAATTTCTAAAATTTCATAAAACTTTAGTTGGAACATTTTAAATAGATTTTAAGATTTCCGACTATTCTGATGAATTTCAGAGTCTAAAGGCTTCTGAAAATTTCAGAGATAACAAAAACACTTATGAAAATTCTGAGAATTTAGGAAATTTCTAGAATTCTCTAATAAAACTTTACTTTTCAAATTTGTTGAATTACTTTCGAGTGGAAGTCACCTTATCCCCCCCCCCATCCCCCCCTCGGTCGAAATTTCTGGTTACGTCCTTGCCTGGAAATGTCAGGGAATTTCGTTTCAACCGTAAAAAAATATCCGATAATTATCGACATTATCGATTATGATTATCACAATTTACAAAAACAATCGCCGCGTACGTATTTCCCGCTGAAAAACATGGCTAGAATCCGCGCGACCGATCGCAGGTATCGGGCCCCTCGACTAGGCTCGGGATGCCTCGCTCACCGGGGCCCGAGCGTGGTCCCCACTACAATATGGCCGCCGCAGGAGCCACGGGGCCCGGGGAAGGGTAAGGCCTTGCAGCAGCCTGCAGGTGCCGCCATGTCAGTGCATGCCTAACCTCGAAGCCGCGCGTGACGACGCTGGGCCACACGACACTACCTCCTCGTGCACCGTTGCTCCAGGAGACGCTGTGCCTAAAAACCCCGACCCATCGGAACCCGCGAAGGCCCAGCGCGATCTGAACCCGCGATCGCGACCGAAAAAACCGGGATTCCGTACGCGTTGACGAGACCCGACAACCTGGTACCGATGAAAACCCGAAGGTTAGGTCCCGTGTCGCGATAAATACCGTAACACCTTGGATGCAGTGATACCTAGTGCAAGTGTCGAACCCAGAGGATGTTCAGTGCCCCGGACATGGCGAAAACCCGGTAATACGCCGAAAAAGCCGCGAGTATGCGGCTCCTGGCCCTGATCCTGGGGCTGTTGCTCGCCCCGGGCGTCTTCCCCGAGCGCGAGCAGTACTTCGAGGTCTCGGAGAACGCTCCCCCGGGTACCAAGGTCGGCTACATCGAGGCCGAGAACCCGCCGATCCTGATCGTCCCGGTCCTGAGTTCCGCCGTCGACGCGGACCTCAACATCGACCTCATGACCGGGGAGATACGCACCCGGGTGCCCCTGGACCGCGAGACCAGGTCGTCCTACAGCTTGGTCGCACTCCCGCAAAACGTGCGCGTCGTTATCAAGGTCCTGGACGAGAACGACAACGCTCCGAAGTTCCCGGTCGAGAGGGTCGACGTCGAGTTCTCGGAGAACTCGCCGAGGGAGGCGAAAAGGGCCCTGCCTCCGGCCCGGGACCCGGACGAGGCCCAGTTCTCGACGCAGAGGTACGAGATCGTCGCCGGGAACGAAGCCGGGGTCTTCCGACTGTTCCCGCACCGGGGCCACAACGGGGTTCTCTACCTGGACCTCCAGAACCAGGGCCTCCTCGACAGGGAGGTCAGGTCCGAGTACCACCTGGTGATCGAGGCCCTGGACGGCGGGAGCCCGCCGCTGAAGTCCAGGTTGCACGTCAACGTGACGGTCCAGGACGTCAACGACAACCCCCCGATCTTCAACCAGACCAGGTACACGGCGAGTGTACCCGAAAACGCGACCGTCGGCACCCCCGTTCTCCAGGTCAACGCCTCCGACAGGGACGCCGGGGAAAATGGGAAAATCGAGTACTCCATCAACAGGAGACAGTCCGACAGGGATAACATGTTCAGGATCGATCCGGAAACTGGGATGGTCTACGTCAACAAGGCCCTAGATTTTGAGTCGAAGGAACGTCACGAGCTGGTCGTCGTCGCCCGGGACCGCGGGGCCCAGCCCCTCGAGGCCACCGCTTTTCTCTCGGTACACGTGACCGACGTCAACGACAACCAACCCGCCATCACCGTTATCTTCTTGTCCGACGACGCCACGCCGAAAATCAGCGAGAGCGCCCAACCCGGGGAGTTCGTGGCCAGGATTTCCGTGAGCGACCCGGATTCCAGGACCGAGTATTCGAACGCCACTGTCACCTTGACCGGGGGCGATGGGCATTTTGGTCTCACCACGAGGGACAACATCATTTATCTGGTCGTGGTGGAAAAGCCTTTGGACAGGGAAGAGAAACCCCTTTACGATCTTTCCGTTGAGGCCATGGACGCCGGGACACCGCCCTTGAGGGCGACGAGGGAGTTTAAATTGATTGTTACGGACGTGAATGACAACGAACCCAGGTTTTCTCAGGATCGCTACGAAGCCCATCTTTTGGAGGCGTCCGAAGTGGGGACTTCGGTGCTGAGGGTTCTCGCGACCGACAGGGACGAGAGCTTGAACGCGAAGATCAAGTATAGGGTTTTGAATACGACTTGGTTCGAAGTCGACGCGGATTCGGGATTGATAAGAACGAAAACGCACGTGGATTGCGAGGCCGACCCCGCTCCTGTGTTTGTGGTCGTGGCGACGGATTCCGGGCATCCGCCGCTCAGCGGAAGTGCTACTGTGAAGGTGACTGTGCACGATTTAAATGACAACGAACCCATCTTCGAGAGGCCTCTTTACAATGTTACCGTGCCGGAGGATTTGGCAGTGGGAAGATGTTTTATCAAGGTGGGTGGAAGGTTGGGGAGATTTGGGGTGGTTTTGGTTTGAGTGTTGGGGTTTTGGATTCTTTGAATGGTTTTAGGTTGATGGAAGAATCGTAGGGGGTTTTGGTGGGTTTTCATCTTCATCGGGGGATTGGACGTTTTTTTTGGTGGAATCTTGGATTTGATGTTGTTGGTGATTGGGTGTGGCGAAATTTGGGGGTTTTGAGAAATTTTGGAAATTGGAGTTTTTGAAGTCGTTGAGTTTTTGAGTTATTTATTTGTGGTTTAAATGAAGTTTTTGAATGTCATTTTTATTTTGAGTTATTGAGACGTTGATGGTCATGATTTTTGTGAGTTTGAAAATTATTTTAATAATTACAAAATTTTTAATT